>JAJQXH010000030.1:2675000-2895000 GCA_022343465.1 Oscheius sp. G VE-2021 | reverse complement strand
AAAAGGGATAATTTCATTTTGTTTTCTTATAAAGTTATGAAATAAAATGATACTCAGCCTAAACCTAGCAGCCAAATTGTAAAAAGAACGTAGGATACTCAGGAGAAGCCAAAAGAATGATTTCCAAAGATCAAATTTGAAGAAAAAATTGAGGTCAAAGCTCAAAATTGTGCGTTTGACGTGGTCGAGGGAGGCTCATTAGGTAGTAAAATGAGGAAAAACAGGTTTTCAACCTTGAAAAACAAGTGAAGAGGGTTAAAAATAGAGAAAAAACAAGGAAATGGGAATTTAGAAAGGGGAGGGGGTTCCCAAGCGGCTTGTGTTGGTATTCTCCCACGGCGGGATTTCCTGGCGGCCGTGGATTGTGTAATTAGCCCACCCAGGCAGCAATTATAGGACCTGTGTGGGTGGGAATATGTCTGACCCCCTGTTAGAAGGGGGTCCCCCCTGCGAGACAAGAGAGGCGGGGGCCTCCTCCTACAGGCAACAAATGAACCGCTGCGGAGATTCACACAGCAAGCGGCAGTAAAACAAGTCTGTGACGGAGAGAGATCCCCGGCCAGAGACGCAGAGTGTGCACAACAGGAGAGAGAGTGCCCGGAGGGGAGACGCAGAGGGGCTGGCGCTTGGAGAACCCCTCGTCGGAGGGGAGACGCAGACTGAGTAAGACGGCGCCGAAGAGCGACCCGCCGACGGAGGCGGAAAAGAAAGGCACAGAAAAACGAGGCGAGAGCGAGGAGACGCAGGGAGAGTAAGGCCGGCGAGAGAGTGTTCGCGAAGAGGAGGGGGCAAAGAAGGTCAGGGACAGACGACGGAAGGGGAGGGACGCAGAGGAAGCGGCTGCACTATCTGGCGCCCGCTCTGATCGATCGTGACGTCATCTCGCGAGGGCCGACGGGCGTTCCCAGCGAACCCAAGCGATCCCACATTAGAATACGGTGCACCCGGCGCACTCTATTGCAGGCCCTGCAAGGGGGGGGGGGGGGAGGGGGAAAGGGAGGGGGTAGGGCGGGTACGATAAGAACGCCGATATGGGAGAGACGATCTTAGGCCAAAGAATGCTGCGAAAAAACGAACAGTAGCGGAAAATCAGACATTAAACATTTACTCTTCATTTTATCTTGAAACTGTCTTTTATTGGTTGCCAAAAAGCGGCTTTTAACTACTAAAAAGCGAAAGCGGCCTATGGTTGCCAAAAAGCGGTCCAAGCGGCCTACGGTTGGCAAAAAGCGGCCTTCAGCTACTAAAAAGCGAAAGCGGTATACGGTTGCTAATAAGCGGTCTAAGCGGCCTATGGTTGCCAAAAAGCTATCCAAGCGACCTACGGTTGCCAAAGCGGCCCAAGCGGCCTATGGTTGGCAAAAAGCTATCCAAGCGGCCTACGGTTGACAAAATGCGGCCTTTTTAAAGCAGGGCCGGCGGCCAATGGTTGCCAAAAAAAAAGGCCTATGGTTGCCAAAAAGCGGCCTTTAGCTACTAAAAAGCGGGAGCGGCCTATGGTTGCCTAAAAGCGGTCCAAGCGGCCTACGATTGACAAAAATCGGTTCAAGCGGCCTATGGTTGCAAAGCGACCAAATCGGCCTGTGGTTGCCAAAAAGCTGTTCAAACGGCCTATGGTTGTCAAAAAGCGGCCTTTAGTTGCCAAAAAAAACGTGTAAAGCGGCCATGATTTCCAAAAGGGGTCTATGCAACCGACGGTTGCCAAAAAGCGGCCTTTTAAAGCAGGACAGGCGGCCTATGGCTGCCAAAAAGCGGCCTTTAGCTACTAAAATGCGGAAGCGGACTACGGTTGCCAAAAAGCTGTCCAAGCGGCCTACGTTTGCCAAAAAGCGGCCTTTAACTGAAAAATCGTTTTTAGCATGTGTAAGCGTCAATTTCCCTCATTAAATCAATTTTTTGCCGAAAACCCCCTTGAAAATTTAAAATTTAAAACCAAAATCGATTTCTAATTGCTTTTTGCAGGCGATTTTACAATTCATCAAATAAGTCCAACCAAAAATAGCCAGAAAAGGCCGCAAAGCCATAATTGGAATTTTAATAGCCCGTAAATTGGAGTGTCGTCGGTCGTTATTGTCAAAAGCCCGCTGAACAAACATTACATCATTCGGGGCGATTTTAGATCACATTTGAAAGTCGGCCGTAATGTGGCAGCCTCGTTGGAAATAAATGATCCGCGCTGCGGAGACAATCAGACCTTGCTGTCACTCCGAATTACCGGTGCTTCGGAAACGAGAATTTGAGAAAGAAGGCGTTAAGTGGAAGTTTCGTTGGTTTTTAAAGTTCCGATTTACCGATTGACTGGAAAAATGTGGTGTAAAGTGGAACTCTCGTTGGTTTAAAAGGAAACGTCATGTTTTGGTCACAAAATGAAGATAATATTAAATTTAATGGCGTACATTGAAATTCTCGTTGGATAATAATCAAAAAGTGATTGAAAATGATAGTGTAAAGTGGAACTCTCGTTGGTTAAAAAGAACGCTGCAGGTTCCGGTCCCAAAATTCAAAAGAAAACCAATTTTTAAGCCGTAATTTGGAATTCTCGTTGGGAAATAATCAAAATTGGCAGTTTCGAATCCAAAATTGCAATAGTTCAGTCTGAGTCACCTGCAATTCACGGGAAATTGGAAAATTCCCGAAATGTTTAAGATTAATTTGAAAATATCTTCGAAAAATCTTAGAGAAAAAAGAAAGAAAAACTTGTTTTAAATAAAATAGGCTTTAAATTCAAGGAAAGCTTAATTTCGGAATGAAAGTTGACGTAAATTGGAGGGTTCGTTGGGAATAATCGAAATTGGGCGATTAATAAGAGTAAATTGATCAGATGACGATAAATCAGAACTTAAAAATCGTAATTTGTAACTACCGTTGGAAATAATCGCTAACTGGTCGAGAAAATATGGGTAATCCCTTGAAAAAGTACAATTTTCCTGCCAGAGTTTTGGTGGAAACCTGGTACAATGAAGATAAATAGAGAGTATTGATACGTCATTTGTAAAATGTGGGTGGTCCCTTGAAAAAAACCACAATTTTGGGCAGTTTCAGACCGTAAAGTAGATAAATCGTTGTGGAAAATAGGAACTAAACATATATTTTTCAAGGTAACCATAATATTATGTGAAAACCAGTCTGAAATTAGACAAACAGGGCGTAAAGTGTATGTTTTGTTGGGGAAAACTAGTCGATCCTCGGGGAGGAACTAGACGACGGCCGGTTGCCAAGATATGGCTCTTTGAAAGTAGAAGTTATGGCGGCGCACAGTCGCCCTGCCTGCCCTTTGCGCAAAACAAACTTGTTTTCGGCGGTCAGAAGTAAAAATAGCTTAAAAATTGGATCAATAGGGATTATGATGGAATAATGAATGATAAGAAGAGGGAGGGGAGAGGGCAACCCCGGTGGCTTTGAAAGAGAGTACGGTATACCAGAGGCCGAGGCTTCCCATGTTTGACAGCGTGAAGTGTTCCTGATATCGGACGGTAAAGAAGACGACTGCTGCGGCCGAGAGAGTGTTACAACCGGGAGACGCAGACGGGAGAGAGAGTGTGTTGAGCGGAGGACGCAGAGACGCTAAGGCCGTGAGAGAGTGGGTCGCAGGGGAACTGACGGCTGACGAAGAGTGCGTCAATTGGGGAGACTCAGAGCGAAAGAGAGAGCGTGAGAGCGGAGGAGGGCGCGAGGGGCACTAAGCGGGTGAGAGAGTACGAGGGCGTGGGAGGGCGCCAGGGAGGCGAGAGAGCGGGGCGAACGGGGAGACGGGGAGGGGAGCTAAGGTAGAGAATGGGAATCAGGCGCTGCGGGAGGGCGAGGGAGAGAGGGGGCAGACGGTGGAGAGGGGCGAACGACACAAGGCCAATGTTTGGAGATGGGGCTGGGTGATGAGGCAATGGATAAGAGGTAGAAGGAAATAGAGAGAGAGAGAGAGAGAGAGAGAGAAATAGAGAGAGAGAAATAGAGAGATAAATAGAGATAGATAGAGAGAAATAGAGAGGGAGATAGAAGGAGGAAGGGTTTCTGTCTTCTCTCTCTCTCTCTCTCTCTCTCTCTCTCTCTTTCTCTCTTTCTGATTCTTTTTTTCTCTCTTTCTGTCTATCTTTCTTTCTCTCTAAATCTCTAAATATCTTTCTCTACTTCTCTCTCTCTCTCTCTCTCTCTCTCTCTCTCTCTCTCTCTCTCTTTCTCTCTTTCTCTCTTCTCTCTTTCTCTCTCTCTATCTCTTTTTTTCTTTTTCTCTCTCTCTCTATCTCTCTTTCTCTTTTCTCTCTCTCTCTCTCACTCTCTTTCTCTTTCTCTTTCTCTCTCTCTCTTTCTCTCTCTCTCTCTCTCTCTCTCTCTCTCTCTCTTTCTCTCTTCTCTCTTTCTCTTTCTCTCTCTCTCTCTCTCTCTCTCTCTCTCTCTCTCTCTCTCAGTTTCTCTCTTTCTGGTTCTTTTTTCTCTCTTTCTGTCTATCTTTCTTTCTCTCTTTCTCTCTAAATCTCTAAATCTCTTTCTCTCCTTCTCTCTCTCTCTGTCTCTCTCTCTCTTTCTTTCTTTCTCTCTCAGATTCTCTATCTCTCTCTTTCAAAAAAGTTGTTTGTAAAATTCAAACATTTTGAACTTTCCCACGTTAATATTCCTTGTTTGTGGGAAAATGACAATTCCTGGGAACGCGTGGTGAAATTCCAACTTTCGTGTCTTTTTATAGAAAATATTTTCCTTTTCATGAAATTTCATTTAAAATTATCTAAAAATAGAAAAACAATTAGAAAATATCCCTCTTTCCCAATCTTTGTCCGCTCCCAATCAATTCCTTGAGTAGCCGCCATGGATCAATTCGTCTCTTCTCGGCCAAAATCCACCGGCGAGAGTGGTGTCTGTCTTGGACAACCGGAGAAAAAACGACTGGGTGGTGTTTTCGGGGCGCCAGCAGACGTTATCTGAAAGGACAGCAGCAGCCAACGGCGCTGCTGCGAGAGAATTTCACGGTCGGCTGCGATAATTGCGGGTGAGTATTTGTCACGTGCGCCACACACGACTCATCGACGGGGTGGGTGATTACCAACAAGCGCCCGTCGACGAGCAAAACAACAAAACAAAGTGGGCCGGCAGAGGGAGGAAAGCTCAGAGGAGGAGGAAGGGGAGGGGTTTCCCAAGCTTTCAATGCGGGTGGTCTTTCTTGTCTTTCAACGGGTGGTCCTTCTTAGCACTACCTGTACGGGTGGTCTTTTTGGAAATACTTGAATGAATGGTCCTTTTGGAAACAGATTGAATGGGTGGTCCTAGTAGGTTCTTTGGGTGGTCTTCATTGCGACAACCTGGATGGGTGGTCCTTTATGGGAGGGGTCATTTACGTTTACATGAATGGGTGGTCCTTTCAGGGGATATGTATATCGATGGCCCTTGCAGAAACTGGGGGGGGGTGGTCTTTTTAGGGCTACCTGAATTGGGTGGTCTTTCTTGAGCCTACTTGTATGGGTGATCTTTATGAGACCTACCTGGATGGGTGGTCCTTTTATAGAACAACCTGCATGGACCATCGTTCATTAGCTAACTGAAGGGGTGGTCTTTTTTAGAGCCAGCTGGCCTTTTCCGGGGCAATCTGCATGGTTGGGCTTTATAAGAACTAGCTATATTCGTTGTCTTTGTAGGTTACCTGAATGAGTGGCCTGGCAGAAACTGCCTACATGGGTTGTCTTTTTCAGGGCTATACGCTTCGGCGGTCTTGCAGGAGCTACCTACTTGGGTGGCCTACTTCAGGCCTATATGTTTGGGTGGTCATTCATGGGTGGTCCCTTTTGGGGCTACCTACATGCCGTACTTCCTGGGTAATGTTTAGGGCTATCTGACTCGGTGGTCTTTCTAGGAGCTCACTAAATGGGTGGTCTTCGTATATTTCGACTATCTATCGCAAAATCTGTATTTAGGTTGATGTGATCAGGGTGATCAGCGGACTGAATAAACATGTAGTAACGAGAGAGAGAGAGAGAGAGAGAGAATTCAAGAGCACATGTGAATTCCGATGTGCCCGAACGATTTGGCACGAAAACAAGCCGAAGAATGTTCCGGCATCACGTGAATAAGTGATTGTTGAGCGTTTTTGTGCCATCCCCTCATGTGTTTGTTTTTTCGTTGGCAGGGAAGCATCGACAAACAAGAGAGGGGAATTCTCAGCAAACTGAAGCTGTCAGAGAACAATGGGAAAGAGAGGGAGGGAGGGAGAGAGAGAGAGAGAGAGAGAGAGAGAGAGAGAGAGAATTAAGCGACAAAGATCCATCTGTTAAACCACAGACAATAACATGTGAAAAATAACAATTAACCATATATAACCTTTAAAGTACACTCTATTTATTATACTACGGTAGTTTCGATCTTGTTTTGTAATACTATGGTGCCTTGTTATCTCAAACACCACTTATCCGAATCGCTCGAACAACTTTTGCCCCCGGCGGACACAATTATTTGCACTCGCGGGGCACCGATCGAGGCATTAAGCGGAAGCCATAAAGGTGATATTAGTCTGTGAATGATAAAGAGGGGACAAAAAGAGTGTTCGTGAGTGAGTGAGTACGTGTGTACGTGTATTCCCAAAAGCTGAACCCTTTCAATCGCCCGAGTGCTCTTTTTCCTTTCTCATTTGCCTCGTTCTTCTGTCAATCTTTCGCCTCTGAGGGCGGCGTGACTGAAGGGGAACTAATGAATTAGGCACCCGTCATCTGATTCCACTGCAACAGACTGCGGGGGACCGAAGGTCGCCTTGGTTTGCTCTTTTGGGGGTTTGTTTGCCTTCCGAAGGACATCGATCAGAACGCCCCCGGTGAGTGTGGAAACGAAGGACACAATTAGAGGGAATGGGCTGCATTTTGGGGCGGAAAAGGCCTGGAGCGAGGAATGACGAGAGAGACGTTGGAGAGATGGAAAGAGGGGCTGATTAGCTGAAAGGAATCACGGGGAAAGGTTTCCGATTAAGCGGATTTCTCAAGAGCAGGGGTATTTAGCCGAGGCACGTGCGATTCTCGGTTAAACGGGGTGGATTTTCAATGGAGAGGAAAGGGAATCCTTCATTAAGAGAGAGAGAGAGAGAGAGAGAGAGAGAGAGAGAGATGTGAGTGTGAGAGTGGGAACGTGTGAATGTGTGCAAGTATGTTTGTGAGTGAATGAGCGTATGTGTGATTGTGAAGATGTGAGAGTGAGCGATTTTAAAGAGGAAGAACCTCGTAAAATTCATTTTTCAAAGTCTCTTTACAGTTATTTCATCGAATAGATATCGTTTCCACGATTCTGAAACATTCCCCTATTATATGATTTCGATTGCAAAAGGGGCGCGTTTACACAACCGTTTTACGCGTTTGCCGCACGTAAACACGGCCAGAGTGGGCGAGAGAGTGTGGGAAATGGGGAGACGCAGAGTTGGCGGCAATTCAAATGACAATTTCCCGAAAATTCAAGCGCTCCTAAATCGATTCATTTTGATCCCAAATGGGTAAAAGAGGTATTTTTCGGAATCCTGGGAATGAGATCTAGGCTTATATCGCAAAATCAGAAAAATTATTTTTACGCGGTCCTTCCCCTTTTTTTACGCGGTCCTTCCCCCAAGTGTGAAAACTGTGGTGTGTGTGTGTGTGTGTGTTTTATACGGCTTCGTTAATTATCCCTCCAGTGCAGTAATGGCGTTCCAGCAAATACGCAAATATTGACAATGCCGGTTTGCAAAGCAATTTTTTTGGGTTCGATAACGGGAAAATATAGATACTCAGTCAAGCGCAAGAAGAAAAATAGAGAAGAAGTATTTTTGGAGGAATAAGGGCAGAATGTGTTCTTTTGCCACATCACTCCACTGTTTGTTTGAATCCTAGCAACCCTAGCTCACTTCTCATAATTCTATGCCTGAATTCTGGAAATGGTTCAGAAATTCATGAAAAACACATTGAAGCCAAGCAGCAGAGACCAATCATTGGTGCAATTTCATCATGCTGAAATTTTCATCTAGTAGAATTTTCGAATACAGAACTTTGATGCCACTTTTTAGTAGTCACGCGTGGTTCCGCAAAGAGAGGAAGTGGTCTGAAGTCGAAACTAAACGCCCATTCGGGGTTTAGTGGTCGCCCGAGAATTCTTTCCTGAAACAGTGGAATGGTGTGGTTAAGATCATTGTTCTTTAGGAAATGTGGTATTTATGCACTAAAACAGCAGAAAGCGGCCTAAGGTTGCCAGAAAAGAAGAAAGCGGCCTGAGGTTGCCAAAAAGGAGAAAGCGGCCTGAGGTCATTAGAAA
Source organism: Oscheius sp. G VE-2021 (assembly GCA_022343465.1). NCBI lineage: Eukaryota > Metazoa > Nematoda > Chromadorea > Rhabditida > Rhabditidae > Oscheius > Oscheius sp. G VE-2021. The sequence goes on along the minus strand of JAJQXH010000030.1, from coordinate 2,886,756 downwards.
AAGCGGAAAGCGGTCTGTCGAAAGAAAACGGAAAGCGGTCTGAGGTTAGCAGAAGCAGCTGGAGGTCACCAAAAAACCGGAAGCGGCCTTAGGTTGTCAGATGAAGCAGAAAGCGGCCTTAGGTTGTCATATAAAGTAGAAAGCGGCCTGAGGTCATCACAATCAATAGGAAGCGGACTGAGGTTACCAGAAAAGCAGAAAGCTCCTGAGCTCATCAGAAAAAGCAGAAATCGGCCTATGGTTACCAAAAAGCGGAAAGCAGCCTGAGGTCACCAGAAAAAGCGGAAAGCGGCCTGAGGTCACCAAAAAAACAGAAAGCGGCCTGATGTCTCCAGAAAAAGCGGAAAGCGGCCTGAGGTCTCCGGAAAAAGCGGAAAGCGGCCTGAGGTCTCCGGAAAAAGCGGAATGCGGCCTGAGGTCTCCGGAAAAAGCGGAAAGCGGCCTGAGGTCTCCAGAAAAAGTGTAAAGCCACCTGAGGTCTCCAGAAAAAGTGTAAAGCCACCTGAGGTCTCCAGAAAAAGCAGAAAGCGGCCTTAGGTTGCCAGAAAAAGCAGAAAGCGGCCTGATGTCTCCATAAAAAGCGGAGAGCGGTCTGAGGTCCCCAGAAAAAAACGGAATGCGGCCTGAGGTCTTTAGAAAAAGCGGAAAGCGGCCTGAGGTCACCAAAACGCAGAAAGCGGCCTGAAGTTGCCACAAATCGCAGAAGCGGCATGACAGTATCAATTTACCAGACTATACATAGAAATTTGTAAAAAAAAAAACAGCGCCATTCCAAGTCACAGTTCCTCGTTCCAACCATTTGAAGGTCTTTTTTGCGGGTGCAAGGGTTCAACCTTTGGCCTCGGTTATAAGTAGCCTTCTCAATAAAGACCAAGTGGGTGTGAAAGGTCGATGCCGGACTACACTCGAGAGTTCAAACGATCACATCGAATGCCAGCCAGCCGCAGGGACAATCTCCCAGTGTAAAATTAAAATCATTGTTGATTGCAACGATTGTAACTATGATGACACACAGAGGGCGCATGAAATCGCGGTCAGTTCTGGGTGGTCTAAGTTCAAATGAAATGGGGGTCATTCTTGGGTGGTCCCACTTTAAACCATGGAAAAAGGCGTTCGCCTTAAATCACATTTGTTAAGTTTCACTCATAAAAGTAGGAAATTTCTATTTTGAAATCGGGAAATAACTCTTTCTAAAACTAAAAATTCGTTTTTCAGATAAACTCTGAAACAAAAGGCCAAATCGCTGTAGATTGCGCTCGAATTGTGCGCGTCGACCGTGGCGAAGTGGCTAAGGAGCCAGTCTCTCGAGAAATGAATTAAGGGTTCGATCCCAGAAGCTTCAACAAGTTTGGTTATCTCTTTATAGAGAGAGAGAGAGAGAGAGAGAGAGAGAGAGGCGAGATGGTGGAGCGGGAAAGACCTCACTAACCAATATGCAAATTTCTAAGCAAACACGATTATCCTAACTCTTTATTTCAAAACTCATTAGCATTGACCTAAAATTTGACTGCCTCAATTAGCATCCCTTTCCGCCAGCCCCGCCACATCCTCAGTTTCAAAGCTGCTCTCCCCCGATGTGGTTGTCCTTCTTTCTCCAGCCCTTTACTTTCATCTTCCTCGGTCTTGCGGTTGGTTTTCGTCTCTCTCGCTCTCTCTCTCTCTTTCTCTTTCTCTCTCTCCCTCTCTCTCTCCCTCTCTCTCTCCCTCTCTCCCTCTCTCTCTCTAACTCTCCTTTTCAGACCCTCTGCCTCGAAGCAAAACGCAGCAGGCAGAAGAAGAAGAAGGAAGAAGCTACTCCGAAGCCTCCTCCTCAGACGCCGGCGGAAGAAGCCAAAACTTCTACGCCTGGATGGAAGAGTTCGTGGAGAGCGTCCGCGAAGAAGAGGCAGTGGAGGTGGCATCTGCCACGACCTCCTTCTCCACCAACACTGTGATCGACGACGACACCACGGATTCCGAGGATCCTCTCGAGGAACTGGAGGACTGCGTGGCCGAAGGGGTTCGCGTCGAGACCAATGACACCTTCCACTGCCACATCCCACCGGTTGGTTTTGTTTAGACTACTGACATGGAAATGACCTAAACGAAATGAGAGAAACAATGTTCGAGAGAACACATTCGAAAAGCGACCAGTCTCAACACCGCGCCATGTTATAAGGGCGGTACGCCACCGCGGCAGTGGCGACCACGTGGCGTAGGCGGTAGGAGTTCTGTCTCACATTCCAGAGGACTCCAGTTCGATCCTTGCTACCGCGGAATCTTTTTTGCATGTTCAAAATGAACGATTCGTTTGTTCCAGAAAGTGAGGAAACTAGAACTATCTTGAAACTTTTTAAACTTGACTTCAAATGAGCCAAAATTGGCTTCATTTTAGCAAACTTTGAAAAAGTTTTTAGTTTCGTTGTGATTGGATAACCTTCTGGAACACATTAACTTCTTATTTTAAGAAAACAAAAAAGATTGGCACGGGGCGGGATCGAACCAGGAACCTCGCGCGTGTAAAACTAACCTCTAACCGGGTGCGCTATAGATTCACTTGGAGGCGGCGGCACGCGGCCTTTATATCACCGCGCAGAACTTTAAGCAACTAAGAACTTTTTTTCAGGCGACCACTTGCGACAACATTTCGGACAGTGCGGTTGAGGCCAAGTTGAAGCACGACGAAATGAAGAACCACCCGATGAAGTTCCGCATGGAACTGGGCCAGGTGCTGACCCGTCGCCAGGCGAAGAAGTTCTCCTTCCACCGCGGAGTCCCCAAGCACACGATTCCTCAGCAGGAGCCCTTCACGGACGCCCAGTGGGAGGAGATCAGGGCCAGGAACCAGGCAAAGTACGCCAAGTGGGTTTCTTCGGAAGAAAAGAGAGATTCCATGGATTTCAGTGTGAACGTGAGGGTCTCTGAGAAGGTCAAGGCCCACATTGTGTATGGCCACGACCTGGTGAGGGGGGAGTGCGAGTTCGACGAACTGACGATGGACGACATGGAGTTCACAGGAAGACGCGTCCTGGAGAAGAGGATCGACGCCATGCTGCTGCACAAGCCAGAGCCCAAGAAGAAGGTGAAGGCTCTGCTGGAACCCGAGACCGACTTCTAGGAGAATTCTACTATTGATCTGCCGGATAAATGCAGTTTAGGACTTTTTGTCCATAAAGTTTTACCCACAAGGTGTTTTTGTTTGGGGAACTTCCTTTGTCTCTTTCACAGACCCTCTCCGCGTCGGTTGAAGAGGGCGCGTGCACAGTGGCCAATTGGCGCATGGGTGCAAGCAGTAGTCTCCAAATCTAGGTACCAGGGTTCGAAGCCCGCCTCGTGCAATCTTTTTTGCTCATCAACACTAAACGTTCCACAGTTTCAATTGTTAACTTTTTGTCGATTTCCGGTACCCTTGTATTTTTATTGTATTTTGGTATTTTTTAATACTACATGTTTGTGTGGTGTTTTTTGTCATTTCTATGGGCTCTATCTGCATGTGTGGTCTTTCTTGGAACTACTTGCATGGGTGGTCGTTGTATTGTATTTTGAAAGGGAATTTCCGGGATTCAGGGGTTTCCTCACGGGTGGTCTTACCGAATACCTTGGTTTCAAGACCAATGGCGCAGGGTGCCAACTCACGGTAGGGAAAAATTGGTCGAGGGTTCGAATCCCCGCCACTGAAAATACGTTTTGCCATTGATTTTGAAGTGAGTGAATAAAGAATAGGTTTTAAAAAAGATGTAAATGTGATTTAAAATTCATATTCAGCTCTTTTTCAAGTCACCAAGTTTTCAAGTTGACAACTGGAGAAATTTTGTTTGCTCCTTGCCAAAAAAACTACATTTTACTCAATTTAGATGACTTCCTTTTCAATGCCAAGAACCCCCCTCTTCTCCATCGGGCGGAACACAGATATCTCTGCTGCCAAAACCGGTGCCGAGACTTCCTGCTGGGAAAGCTTCAATTTCACACCTCGAAACGATTAAGAGAACGGGTTTAGGTGACACAATAGGTGCCAATTGGATGACATCACATTAGGAAACAACTCCTTTCACCAAATATTTGTATTTGTTCACGATTTCATACAAAACGGTCGTGTAGTTGATTCCTGCTTCTAAGCCCTGATGCGGCCGTCGCCGTTCTTGGAAATGGTCACGGCAGACGAGGTCTTCTGGCCGTTGATCATCGTGTTGAGACCGAATTCAACCTGAAAATGAGGGTTACGGTAGTTTTTGGGGTTTTGACCTCAATTCCGGCCACCTCTCCGGTGATGATGACATTGGGTCCATCGTGGTAGATCACTTTCTCAATCACCTCCGTCTTGGCAGAGGTCTTCTGGCGAAGAGGCTGAAATAAGGGCATTTTCTCTGTATTTATGCCTCTCTCTCTCTCTCCTCACCTGACGCGGTTCATACTCAGAAGGAATGTCCACCCTCCTCAGAGAAGGAATGCTAGCCCTAGAGAAGCGGTCATCGGTGATTTCAGTATGAGTAGATCCAGTGACGGAGACCAGGGAGCTGCTAGATAGGGCGCTGGCAAAACTCCCAGACAGGGAGGTCTTTGCCAGTCCAGTAGTCTCCGACTAAAAACACCATTACCACCCAACGAAGGGTACCTCACCCCAGTGACACTCAGAAGGTTGCTGCTCAGCCTTCTGGCAGTCAGACGAGGGATGCGAGAGGGCGTCTGGTAGTCGATGGAATGGGCGCGAGAGACGCTTCCCTGAGGGAGGGAGGAAACACGGATGGGGATGGCAGAGGGCTTGGGGATGGAGGATGGCATCTCGACCGAACTCTCCTCGCTCAGGGAGGTTGATTCCAGGTTTCCAGTGACGGATTCAAGGGACTCGGATTCTGAAGACAGGGAGGTTAGAGAGAGAGAGAGAGAGAGAGAGAGAGAGAGAGAGAGAGAGACTAACCCCTCTCAGTGTGGCGCTTCTTGCTCCTCTGCTTCCGACCCATCTCACTCTCCGTAGCCCAATAGAACGAATTGGCTAAAATCATCATTCCCACCCAAAATCTCTCTCCTACCGGTGGAACAGCTGATTCCTCCGAAAGAGTTCGCCGTCTCGACTCCGTCAAAGTTCTCCAGAAAACTGTCGTTTCGACCGTTGTTCAAAACACTCTGAAAAGAAGTTTCAGTGGTTTCAAACCAGGCGGTCGACAAAAGACGCGGTTGAAATAAAGAGTCAGCCTCGGATGTGAGATTATAATCTGGTTTGACCCAAAAACCCTGAGGAACGCATCGGAAACGGCGGCGCATCCGATTAGGGACAATGGCCTGTGGCAACTTTGTTTTCGAGAGAGAGAGAGGGAGAGAGAGAGAGAGAGAGAGAGAGAGAGAGAGGGAGGGAGAGAGAAAGAGAGAGAGAGAGAGAGAGAGAGAGAGAGAGAGAGAGAGAGAGAGAGAGAGAAGTGAGGGGTGGAAATTCGAACCTCGGCGGAGGAAGAGCCTATAGCAGCCGTTTGGGGAGAGGAAGGAAGGTGAAATGAACAGCTAGGGCTTAATTTCACGTTACGTTGCCATTTACGGAGACGGGTGGAGAATAGCAGTTATGCTAATTGAAGGGTTGCCTCTTCTCTCTCTCTCTCTCTCTCTCTCTCTCTCTCTCTCTCTCGTGCTATGCCTACCTTCCGTATTTCTGTTTTTTAATGGAAAAGAGAGAAAAAGCCGAAGTCTACACGAGGTCACAATAATCCGCTTTCTGATTTTCCTGGTAACCTCAGGCCGCTTTGGGATTATTCTAGTGACGACCTCAGGCCCTTTCTTGGGTTGTCTGTTGACCTAAAGCGTCCTTGGTATTTCTATCTATCTGCGTTTTTTTTAAAAGGAAAAGCAAAAAGTCACTTTTTGCTTTCTGCGGTCCGGTCATCTGCCACTTGAGCTTATGATGGCAACCTCATTTAGATTTCTGCGGATTATAGAGACGTCAGTCCGTTTTGTGCGGATTCTGATAACCGCAGGCAGCTTTGAACTTATTATGATGACCACATTATTCTTGTGACCTCAGGTCGCTTCTGTTTTTTCTGGCGACCTCAGGCCGCTTCTGCTTTTTTCAGGTGACCTTAGGCCGCTTTCCGCTTTTTTTGTAACCTCAGGCTGCTTTCCGCTTTTTCTGGCGACTTCAGGCTGAAAAAGTAAAACACTTTGAAAATATAAAAATAATTGAAAAAACCGCTTTCGATTGATTCTGGCAATCTCAGGCCGCTGAAAACCAAGCGGCGGCCTGAGGTTGCTATAATTAGCCCACGCTTCGCTTTTTTATTAGAAGTAATTGCCGTTTACAACTAAATGAACGTAAAAATTATCTTCAAATCAATTTAATTTGACAATCGTTTTTGACAAAACTACCGGACCAGTCATATTTGTGGGCCCGGATCCACACTCGTGGACCACCCAATGATTTGGATAATAAGAATTAGAAATTTAGTTGATTTTTTAAAAGTTGGAAATGTATAATTTTCTCCTGAAACCCCCAAATTTCAATTATTTCCCCTCCCAACAGCTGTTTTTCTGTCCCTCGTCCCCATATCCTCTCATTATTCATTCAGGTCAAGTGCATATTGCCACCTCCACCCCCAGTAATCCAATTATTTCTTTCGTTTCATCAATTTCTCTTAATTTCCTCCATTTCCCTCCGCAACGCGATCAAACCAATCGGATTCCTTTGAAAAACTCCTAATCAAACTAGCCAGCCCCGACTGGCATCCAATTACATCCGCCGGGTTTTCGTTCCGGCGCCGGTGACCTTCCCTCCCTTTTAATGAAGTTTCTTTTTATTTTACAAATGTAACTTACAATTAAATGATTGTACATCAATTAGAATTTAAGGCGTTAGTGCTAAATCGACGATCTCTTTGATGTTCCCGTGCGCGCGGACGCGTCGCGGCCGCTGACCTCGCCACACCCGCTGTTCTATTCGGCCACACTTATTCCCGCCTCAGCCCTTTGTTCTTCTGAAATCGATTAAAATAGATTTAAATTAGTATTAAAATACACTAAAATTACATATTTAATTATATAAACCTCCCATAACGAAAATAATTCAATTTGGGCCAAAAAAAGTCCTTTAAAATAGCAAAAGTCCCAATTTGTTAGGTCCGAAAGATCTTAAAGGCAATATTCAAAGTGTAGATATTAAAAATTCAATTTGTAAACTAATGCAACATATTTTTAATGTATTTTTCTATTCCCAAGTTCGAACGCTCCGATTACGAGAACCAGTCGGCTGTCAGTTCAAATTTACTGTTTTGTCCCGATTGAATTACACCATTTCTTCAAGGTATTTTGTTTAATTATTTTTAAATTTAAATATTTTAAAATTTTTATTTAAATACAATATTTTAAATAGATCAGTCAGAAACTGGCCACCGCTGCGCTCTTTTTTATAGCTTGTTTCCCATCGCACGACCCGGCCTTTCCCATGAGCGAGTGTAAATTTCTTCTTTTTTCTCACAGGAAACGGATTTTTCTCGTTTAAATTCACGAAAACTAAATAAAAGTGTTTTTTATTAATTTAATAATGAAAAAAGTCGTGATCAAATAAAAAATTTCCCAAGTTCAGCCATTTTCACTAAAAAATGGTGGTTTTCCGCTGAAATCGAGTATTTTTTACTGTGAAAATGACTACATAAAAATGTACAGACAGTCCTTCAACTAAAAGTTTGATCTACCTCGCAGATTTCGTGGTAGGACCATTTTCTCTTATCCTTGTCAGGCTGTTCTGAGCAAACTACAAGTTCAAGTCCCGGAAACGTTTTTTTTAAACCCAAACATGATATTTTAAATCAATATATACGTATTATTATGTATAATAAACATATTTATTCACTAATTATTCAATTAATATCGATATTTAAAGACATCCCAGTTCTTAAAATAAAAGTTTGATCTACCAAGTTCTCGAAAACGAAGCAGTCCTTTAAATTAAAGTTTGATCTACTTCGTAAAAAGTTAAAATTCGAATATTCCGTGACTTCTGGGTCCTCCTGTTCTATTATTTCGTAAAATAGTGTTAATATCCTCTTTATATTTCTAGAAAATACAATTTTTTTCTAAAATAATGCCAAAAAATCGTCAAAAACAGCGAATTATTCATGACCGGTCCGTGGCCATTCCCCCTTTTTTTTAAATTAAAAAAATCAATAATATATTTAAAATATATAATAAAACAGTTTTCTTTATCCCAAGAGCCCCGAACTCCTCGCAACCCCGTATTCGGCCGCTCTCCGCCTTGTTTGTCCTCCCTCTTAACACCGATTCCCTGGTTTACACGTTGTCGCTTCTCCCATTGATTTTCTGACATTTGTCTTCTTAAATTCTAATTTTTTAAACTTTAATCACTTTGGATTTTATATATTAAATCACTTTGTAATCTATTTATTCACTTTGTAACCTTTTTATTCACTTTGTAACCATTTTATTCATTTTTAATCTCTTTATTCTCTTTGTAAATTCATTTAAAATCAATTAATGTTCTATTTCCAGGTATTTTTTCGAACGAGATCTCCCCTTGGTGGCCCATGCCCTCGAAATGGGTGACATCTTCCTCCCGCCCATAGTCCCCGTCGAGCACTACAACGAGACAGAGGTTTCTATTTTTAAATTTATTTTTATTTTTTAGATTTAAATTTACAAATTGTATTTAAAACAAAACCTTAAAACCCTCTAAAAACGCCGAAACCCCCCATTTTGGGGGCTGAATAGTTAAAACCCGATCGATGAGCTGGTGTCTTCATTGTCCGATTCCTCCGTTGTCACTCATTCATGAACGGCTGCATTCACAAACGAGGCGTCTCTGAAAGTGGCCAGTTTCCATATTTAGACAACACTGGGGACGCTCAATTTGGTGATTTTTGGCGAATTTCAGGAGTTTTGACGGCTATACGGCTGAAATGGTTCGGTGCCGTTTGACAGGCCAGGCCGCTTTTTAAGGATCTTGGTAACCTCAGGCCGCTTTTTGGACCTAGACAAGCTCAGGCCACTTTTGGGGTCTAGGTAACCTAAGGCCGTTTTTAAGGGTACAGGCAACATTATAAAAACAGAAAATTATAATTCCTTCTCTAATTATGACCGAAAGTGAATTCCGCCACCCTATGATGGCCATAAAGCAACAGCCGATTGGCTGTCTCTGGGGAATTGCGAAGAATCTATATTTTGACGACGGGGGATTACAGCTGTGTCGAAATTGGAACGTTTTTGCAATAAAATTTCTGAGTTTTTCAAGAAAATGCCGATTACCACACGGTTTTACAGAAAAACTGTCGTTTGCCGCACGATTTTCGGACAAAAATGCCGTTTGGCGCGCGATTTTTCGCACGATTTCAGTTTTCTTCTGAAGAATGTAGTCTAAATTGGAAATATTTTTTCGCTATGATTTCTTGCCTAAATTGCTTAACAATGAGCCTAGAAACATAAAAATCGAGCTAATTGGGATCCAATTATTGAGTAAATGACCCAACTAATTGGGTAATTACAGCCCTCCCGCCCACTGTTTACAGTGATGTCCAGATGACCGTGTGTGATAGCCATGAGTTTATGTCCCCGTTGGGTCATAAAACGAAGGCTGTGACTACTTCACCGAACATTGCGTCGCACAATGGAAATCGGAAGCCCGGTGCAATTATATGGCGACGGGAAACATGAACGGCGGCCGATAATTGTGAAATGGTGGTGAAAAACTGAAATGGGCCTTTGTGAGATCGAAAAACGAGGTAGAAAGTGGGAAAACAAGACGGTTAATGTGGTAATTAGGGAGAAAACTGTATTCTTCGGAGGAAAAATGGTAGTTTATTACGAAAAACATGCGGCAATCGCGAATTCTCTGGGAAAATCGTGCGGCAAATGGCAGTTTTTTGGAAAAAAAAATCTAGCAACAATCGGCAGTTTTGGCCGCTTTCTGCAGATTCTCACAATCTCAGGCCGCTTCCTAGAATCCTAGTGACCTCAGACCGCTTTCCGCTTTTTCCGGCAACCTTAGGCCGCTTTCCGCTTTTTCCGGCGACCTCAGGCCGCTTTCCGCTTTTTCGGGCGACCTCAGGCCGCTTTCCGCTTTTTCTGGCAACCTCAGGCCGCTTTCCGCTTTTTTCTGGTTACCTCAGACCGCCTTCTGCCTTTTCTGGTGACCTTGCCGCTTTTTCTGACAACCTCAGGCCGCTTTCCGCTTTTTTACGTGACCTCAGGCAGCGTTTCGCTTTTTCGGCAACCTCAGGCCGCTTTCCGCTTTTTCTGGCATCATCAGGCCACTTTCCGCTTTTTCGGGCGACCTCAGGCCGCTTTCCGCTTTTTCTGGCAACCTCAGGCTGCTTTCCGCTTTTTTTCTGGTTACCTCAGGCCGCCTTCTGCCTTTTCTGGTGACCTTGCCGCTTTCCGCTTTTTCTGACAACCTCAGGCCGCTTTCCGCTTTTTCGGGCGACCTCAGGCCTCTTTCCGCTTTTTTCTGGCAACCTCAGGCCGCTGTCCGCTTTTTTACGTGACCTCAGGCAGCGTTTCGCTTTTTTTTTTGGCGACCTCAGGCCGCTTTCCCCTTTTTTGGCGACCTCAGGCCGCCTGAGGTTGATTTTGGTGTCAAATTATCATAAAATGGGCCTATAAAGACTTTGTTGATTGCACTAAATCCTTAAAATCTCTCTAAATTACCCTATTTTCAGAGTAAACTCGCCGCCTCCACGCGATGGATCATCTCGCGCGTCTTCGAAAGCACCGCCAACATTCCCGATAAGCTGCGAAATGGGATCATCCGCGACGATACGGTACTTTTTAGTCCTTTAATCGATTTTCGTTTACCCACCTTATATTCTAATTACCCATAATAAAAATGATTCCAGGGGAGATTCCACATCGACACCTCCGTGCTGGCCGCCCTCGCCAACGGCTCCCTCTACTCTCAGGCCGCCGCCAAGATCTTCAAGGAGCCTCACCTGGTCAACGTTAGTTTTCCAGTTTCAATATGCAAATTTACGATCTCAATATGCTAATTACCCGGGCTGGTCCGGATTCGCCGATTAAGCCTTGAAATTGCAGGAAAAACAACCCTGGTTCGAATCCTGTCGGTATCGTTTCGCCAATTTTGTGGAATTTCCTGCCCCCCCCCCCTCTGTTGAACTTAATTTGCATATAGCACCCCAAAAAACTGCTTTTTAGTGTTATTTCGAGCCAAAAAGCTGCCCGGTTCTGCTCATAAACTCAGATTCTCCCATAAATTACCAACACACGACCAGGGTTCGATCCCGGTCGGTGCACTTCTTTTTTGCTTTACTCTAATTTACCAATTTTATAATTAGAAACATATTTAAGGCATTTTAAACAGTTTGAAAATTAATTTCCTAGTTTTTAAATTTAAAAAAATAAATTCTACTTTTTTGAAATTTTTTTATAAATATAAATTTTCCCAATAATCATAAAAATTACCGGGAAAACAACCCTGGTTCGAAATTCCAAGATGTAAATTTAATAATTTTTTGTAATTAAAAAAAATTATTAAAAAAAAAAAGTTGTTTTTTAGACGGTTAGGCCTGCAATTTGAAGAGCCCTGCGTTCCCAAGATTCCATATTTTAATTTTTAACAAATTTTCTCTATTTAAAAAATTTAGTAAATTTAAATGTAAATTTATCTAATTTTTAGTAAACTTTAATTTAAGTAAAATTAAATGTAATATTATGTAATTTTTAGTGAAATTCCATAAATTCCAATAGTCCTTAATTCCTTCCGCTTAAAAACTAGGTCCTTTTTTGACATTCTGTTGATTCAAGAGCTTTCGATAAGATTCTAATGCCACATAAGCCTATCTTAATCGGGTGAGGCGCTGATGTTCCACTTGTGTGTACCTCCCCAACTAGGGAGAAATACAAACATTGCAGAATTTACTGCAGAAAAACCGGTGAGAAGGGTATTCTCATGTGTTTTTAGCGTCTTTTGCAGTAAAGTACAGATTGTAATGCATTTCGGGGTGGTGAAAGGCCTTTCGCAAGAAATGGCGAAGCTGACTCATCAAATTTGGGCGAGAAAGCGGCCTGAGACTACCAGAAAAAGCGGAAGACGGCCTGAGGTCACCGAAAAAAGCGGAAAGCGGCCTGAGGTCGCCAAAAAAGCGGAGAGCGGCCTGAGTTCGCCAGAAAAAGCGGAGAGCGGCCTAACGTCACTGAAATTTGCATATAGCGACCAAAAACCACCCTTCATAGTCCAAATCTCTGACGTAGTCTTGGTGCCACCCCGTTCCCACGGGGGAATGCGGTCGGCGCCGGTTTTCCCCTGTTCTCCTCGGTTGGTCCTTAATTCGTCTTGACGCCCGGCGCTGTAACGAGTAAATCGGCCCCGGATTTTGGGGCGAAACGGGGGATTCTCAATTTCCAATCGAATTTTTTATGGTTTTCAAATGTTTTGAGCCGAGCGTCTGAAAACCACGTTTAAAAAAAACCCGTTTTAATTAATTTCTAAACTGCTTAAATTGCGTTAAATTATAGCCAATTAGAATTAGGCAAAAAAGAAGTGCACCGAGTGGGATCGAACCTTGGTCGTGTGGTTCGTAATTTATGGAGCAATGGGCAGAAACGGGGAGACCAAAATTTCTCAGAAAGCCCGTCTGTGAGAACCCTGGAGGTGCTTTTTGGCTCGAAATACCACTAAAAAGGCACTTTTTGAGGTGTTGTATGCAAATTAGGGGTGTCAATGCCACAGGATTCGCGGCAAAACTGCAGAGATGGGGATTTGAACCAGGGTTGTTTTTATCGAAATTTTCACGGTTTATCGGAAGTTTTCGAGAAATCCCGGCCCGTGAGAACCTTGCTTTCAAATAATTGATTTTTTTAAAAGAAAAATTTGAATAATGCGTTAAACACGTGGTTAAAATTCAAATTTTCAGCAGTCCCATGGAGCCGTGCTGGCCGTCCTCACCGACTACGGCATCGATGTTGTGCAGAGGGCGGAGGAGGGTGGAATGCCCGTCAACGAACAGGAGCTCATTACGACTGAGCCATTCCACAAGGTTAGAGAGAGAGAGAGAGAGAGAGAGAGAGAGAGAGAGGGAGAGAGAGGGAGGGAAAGAGGGGGAAGGAGGGAGGGAGAGAGAGAGAGAGAGAGAGAGAGAGAGAGAGAGAGAGAGAGAGAGAGAGTGGAGGCAATAGTCTAATTAACCCCCTCATTTCCAGTTGGCCCACCTTGCCGTGATCGACGCCCTGATGCTGGCCCATCTGCGCAACGTGGTTACGGTGGAGAGGGTGGTGGACGCCGTCGGCCGGCAGACGACCGTCGACGACCGCGAGAGACCGATGGACTCGGCCGATGCGCTCCTCTTCTGGATCAACAAGATCTGCCTGCTGGTCAGAGACGACGTGGAACACTCGCAAATCATGCTCAAGGGTTCGTCTTACAGGACTTATCCACGAAAGAAGAGCATCTGAACCTCAGATTTAGAAACTACCGTAACCCCGTCTTAAATAAAATCCCCAAAAAAGGGTCTCAAGCTACCATAACCCGGTAGTTTAGTCCTTTAAAACAGGGACAGTATCACATTTTTCGGCGGAACTGCAGAGCGTAAAATTCAACCTGGCCAAAAGATGAAGTCATGTTCAGCAATATCACGTTCTCACGGGCCGTGCAGTTTTAGCACTAACTTTCATCAAATTGATTTTTTTTAATCTGAAATAAATGGAAGACAATGTAATTTAGCGTATTTCGATTTTTTTAAAATAAAGCAACAATTTATCGATTTTAAAGTTTTAAATTACCTTAGTTCTCTAGAAAAATCAAATCATTTTCCATTTTTAGACTATTAAAAATTGAGTTTGAAGCAGTCCCATTTGAAATTTGCACCGTACATGTCAACAGGGTTCTCACGGGCCGGGCTGACTGGGAAATTTTGGTCGACCCGTGTCCGCCCTTTTTCTGTTCTATTTTGGTCTCTCTCCTCAAAGGATCGAAAAGAAGTTCCACCAATCAGCACATAAAAAGGGGAACCGTAATTTACGACCGGAACCGGGGCGCGCCTGTGAATGCGGAAGTTCCTAGGGCCAGTCTTCAAGGGTTGCAGATCTGGTGCAATATTCCGTGCTTTTGTGACCTGCTTTTTTCTTCTGAATCAGAAGTTTTGGCTTAACCAAATTTAAAATATCGTTTATTAAAAATAAAAGTTATTTAATTTAATATGATAGTTGGAATAAAAAAATCTTTTCAGGAGGCGATGACGGTGGAATGATTCCGGAGATGGAGGATTTATACGACGAAGTCAGCGACGGACAGTGCCTCTGCGCCCTGATGGCCTTCTACCGCCCGCGAGAGGTTCAAATCGAAGGTTAGACTTGACGATTAAAGCCGCTTTTTGGCAACCAACGGCCGCATGACCTGTTTTTGGCAATGAAAAGCCGCTTTTTGGCAAGCGAAGACCGCTTGACTTGCTTTTTGACAACTAGAAGCCGCTTTTTGGCAATTAAAGCCGCTTTTTGGCAACCAAAGGCCGCTTGTCCATATATACTCTCAGTGAGAAATCTTACCTTCCCTATATGACTAATTCCAGACGTGTGTTTCAACGACAACATGAGCATCGCCGACTGCCAGTACAACCTGACCCTGATCCGGTTTGTCGTTGTCATATTCTCATAATCAGAAATCTCTTTTTATAGGGAATACTGTCGGAATGGAATGCAGAACAACCCCTTCCACATGGAGATCGAGGATCTGCTCTATCTCCACGACTCTATGCAAATGAACGTCAACGTTTTCCTCGCCGATCTCTTCGACGTACTCGAACCGCCTCCTATCAGTCAGTTTTTGATTATTGCGATGGTTCCAAAACATCAGTAATTCCTGGAAAATTGGAAAAATCGAAAAAAAAATAATTCGATGTTCTATCGAAATATCCGGAAATTTGCCTTTCTTTTGAATTCTGCCATGGTTTTCCACAAAGCAAATAGATTGCCGCACAGTTTTATGCTATTTTTGCCATTTGCCGCACGGTTTTTAACGAATTCTGCCGTTTGCCGCACGGTTTTCGGTAAAAATGCCCGTTGTTGCTCAAAGCTCACCTTTCAAACGATATACCTCTCATCTGCGGTGGGTACTTACTATCCCAAACAAGGCTGTCACTTGCGCCCTATGCAAATAAAGCAACATTTGAGGACAGGTCCGCAGAGACTGCGAAAACTTGGAAGGATATATATCTAGTCTCTCTTAAAAATTTCTTATAATGAAGTTCTTTCCGTGCATTTTAAAGGTCTGACTGCTTTTTCGCGCTTCTTTAAAGGTATAACTGCTTTTTTCGCGCTTTTTAAAGGTCTCTCTGCTTTTTCGCGCTTTTTTAAAGGTCTAACTGCTTTTTCGCGCTTTTTTAAAGGTCTAACTGCTTTTTCGCGCCTTTTTAAAGGTCTCTCTGCTTTTTCGCGCTTTTTTACAGGTCTAACTGCTTTTTCGCGCTTTTTAAAGGCATAACTGCCTTTTCCGCTTTTTAAAGGTCTAAATGACACAAAAAAGTAATTTTCCGGGTGCTATATGCAAATTAGGGTCACATAGTGGAGACAACTAAAGGGTCCCACAGTTTAACATTTCCTGGGAGGAGCTATTGGGCTTAAATTAACAGAAAAGTACCTTTTGAGGTGCTATATGCTAATTAGGGAGGTTAAAACAAAGGAGATAATTTCAAACAGTGGTTTCACCTCTAATCCCTCTCTTTTCAGTTCCCCTGCAGCAGGAATCGGTGCTGTCGCCTCGCCGCTTCGTCCCGATCAACGCCATCCCCGACCTGCGCGCTGCCAACTCGGCGGCCCGTTCGCCGCACCCTCCCAGGTCTGTTTATGCGTCCCCTTCCGATCTCTCGATTTATGCGGGGCCTTTCCCTGCAGGTGGACACCACGTTGTGCCCTTCATGTCGGCTTCCCCTTTGATGTGTAACACTCCCAGATGTTTCAGAGTCCGCAATCCATTCGCAAACGTGCAAGTTTCGCAGACCACGCCCACCAGGAGCATGAGCATGATGAGTCAGGACAGCCTCATGACGAATAGGTAAGGAGTCTCTCTCTCTCTCTGTCTCTCTCTCTCTCTCTCTCTCTCTCTCTCTCTCTCTCTCTCTAACTCCCTGTTTCCAGGTCCGGAACCCTCCCTCGCACTCACCAAATGAACCGGATGACGCCCGAACTCGGAGGAAACGTCACCAACTTCGGCCGCCTCCCTACCGTAATATTTGGCAATGGAGCACTTTTACATTTGAATATTGCAGTACGATTCTGGGTCGAATGGCAACCTCTCCCAGACGGGACAATACACCAGGAGCGATTCCCTGCCGGCGGCCTCAATCAGAATGGCCCTCGAGGAGAAGAGGAGGGAACACGAGAAGAGGAAGCAGATTCAAAGGTTGGCCGCTTTATGCAGATTCTGGCGACCTCAGGCCGCTTTCCGCTTTTTTATGACCTCAGGCCGCTTTCCGCTTTTTTGGTGATCTCAGGCCGCTTTCCGCTTTTTTCTGGCAACCTCAGGCCGCTTTCCACTTTTTTCTGGCGACCTAAAGCCACTTTCGATTTTTCCTGGTGACCTCAGGCCGCTTCCGCTTTTTTCTGGCGACCTCAGGCCGCTTTCTGCAAGAAAGCGTGATTTTAATTTTTTTAACATTTAAAAATTTCTTATAAAAAATTAAATTTTTATTTTAAAAAATTTAATTTTTAATTTAATTTTTTTTAAATTAAAAGATTTTTTAGTTAAAAATCTCCATTTTTCAGTACGATGAGTGAATCTGAGCGCGCGGAGAAGTCGAAGGCCGCCTTTTTCGCCGTGATGAGTCAGGCGCAGAAGGTGAATTCCCCTGATGAATTCTTCATTTCCTCTCCTTTTCAGCTCGGTCCTGCCAGCCCCGAATCGCGGATGCTCAACGACATGTCCGATCGGCTCTCGCGCATAGAAGACCTCTTCCAGACCATCCGAATCGAGAGGGAGGTGGAGCAGAACGCCCGCATGAGCAGGGCCGTCAGCCAGCCGTCCGTCTACCAAGGTTTGTCTTTTTTCAGTGGTTAAAGAGGAGATTTTCCTCTTTTAAGGCGTCGTTTAAAGGCGATTTTCTTCTTATTTTTTGGTTTTTAAATTGGAATTTTCAGAAGCAATGGCGCCGAATTCAGCCAGGACGGAGTATGGGACTCTGCCCCACGGGGCGAGTATGATGCAGCAGCCACCGCCCTACAACCAGCAATATGACTACTACGGGGCACAGCATCAGGCGGCCATGGCGCCACAGCAGTTCCAGATGCAGGGAACTGTGAGGCCTTTAAATTGCCAGAAAACGGGTCAAGCGGCCTTTCGTTGGCGGAAAGCGGCTTTTAATCGCCAAAAAGCAGGCAAAGCGGCAAGCAACTGAGTTTGCCCTACAATTTACCAATCAAACGGTCGAGAGTTCGGTCCCACTCGGTGCACTTCATTTTGCCTCAATTTTAAAATGCATTATTGGATAGATTTTCCTAATTTAGATAATTTTAAACGATTTGGAAAATTAAAAATGGCATGAAAGGGCGCGAACAACAAATATTTTGAAAAATTATTTTTCAAGTTTTTTTTTAATTTGGGATTTTAATTATGCGATTTTTGCGACCTGTTTTAGGCAAATTCAGTAAAATAGACAGATCAATTTAAAAATGAATTATTACTAATTGATTAACTTTTTATTATTATTTTTAATTTTTCAAAGGATATTTCTCAAACTTGGCTTGAATTGCATTTATCTCCTTGTAAAACGGAAGGTTTCCAAGGAAATTAACATATTTGTTGAAAAATGCAAATATGTGTTTTTCAAATAAGCGAAAAAGCGGCTTTTAACTGCTGAAAAAGCAGCTCAAGCGGCCTTTGGTTGCCATAAAAGTGGGCTTTTTCAAAGATCCCCTTGTATTGCAATTCTTCTCGTAAAATGGAAAATTTCCCAGGAAATTAACCTTTTTGTTGATAAAAAGTAAAAATGTTTTTTAAAATAAAAAATAAAAATGTTTCAATACAATTTACAAAAAATGAGATATTTTTGAAATTAAAATATTGGAACGGCGAGGTCCCAGAATTCCCAAAAAAAAATCGGTTTGGCGGCCTATGGTTGCCAAAAAGCGGTTTTCGGCGTAAAATTCCTAAATACTACCGTTTTCACCCTAGTAACCTCCCTCTTTCAGCCCCTGCGGTCGAGTCTGAGCAACGGAATGATCAACTACCTGCCCGGCCAGGTCCCCACCGGCTACGACTACAGCCAGATTCAAGGTTCGTCTCTCTCTCCCTCTCTCTTCTCTCTCCCTCTCTCTCTCTCTTCCCCCCCCCCTCTCTCTCTCTCTCTCTCTCTCTCTCTCTCTCTCTCTCTCTCTCTCTCTCTCTCTCTAACCCTCCTCTTTTCAGCCGGAATCCCTCCCTACGGCACCCAGAACGGCCACTCCATGCCCCATCAGCAGCCTCAGCATCCTCAACAACAGCCGGGCTTCACCTTGGTATGCGCAGAATTCCTTTTCCTGCTAATTTCCGTGGCCAAAACCTCGTTGAAATTGACCATTCTCCTCGCCCTAGTCTTCATTTTCCGGCGGCGTTGAATTGCCGTTGAAATATTCGAATTTTGACGATTCCCCACGTGTGTAAACCATTGTTTTATCATCTGTCGCACTATGCAAATACGGCATGCCCTCCACTGCATTTCTCTTTTTTGTGGCTTTATTCGAATGGCACGGATTCGATCTCTTCATTCTAATGACACGGAATGAGCTTCAGATGCACCAGTCTGCCCACGGTGGCTTCGTTTTGCCACCGCAACAGCAGCCGCAGGCAGCCTCAGCCATGATGCCGATGCAGCACCCTCCACCGCAGGATTTGTACTCACAGGTACCCCGTAAAGCCAAGGGAAATTAGCATATTGCACGCTTCAGCACCACTTCCCGCAGGAGATGGGCTACGGGCAGCCACAGCAGCAGCCGCAGATGCCCCAGTCGTCGAGCTTCACCTTCTCTCCCGGGGAGGCACCGGCCGGAGGAGGCAGATTCTACGACAATTCGGACAACATGTCGATGGCCAGTGGATTCGACGGAGACGGGGCGCACTCCTTCCGCTTGCACTCCCACGATGTGGGTGCTTTTTTGGTGGCTTCTGTGTATTTTTAAGCTTTTTTGCCAAAAAGCTCCTCGAGAAATCGTCCAAGCCGCTTTTAATTGGCAAAAAAAGCAGGTCAGCGGCCTTTGGCTACCAAAACGCGGCTTTTAATTGCGAATAAGCAGGTCGAGTGGTCATTGATTGACAAAAAGCGGCTTTTAATTGAAAAAAGAAGGTCCAGCGGCCTCTCATTGCAAAAAAAACTGTTTTTATTTACCAAAAAGCGGCTTTTAATTGCCGGCCGGTGTTTTCATCGAAACAAAAAAATAATTTTTAAATTAGCTAAAATATTGATTTTATTTAATAGAAATTTCATGTTTGATTTTCTTTAAATTAAAATTTTAACATTTTGATTCTCAGGACAACTGATTTGTAATAAAAACATGATTTAAATTTAAAAGCTTTTGAATTAAAATGTAAAATTTTAGAAATATTCTATTTAATTTAAAAGACTTAAAAAAATATATTTGTGTTTCATGTTCAATTAAAATTCCAAGGCATTTCATGTTGTGCAGCACAAAAAAAATTAAATTTAAAACATTTAAAATAATTTTTTTTAAATTATTTAAAATATTTAAAAATATGTTTAACAAAAATTATTTAAAATGTTTAAAAATCTATAACAATATCCTCCTTAATACATTTGAGCAACGGTGTGTGTGTGTGTTTGTATCTTTGTTTGTAAGAATTAGCATAACCTGCGCTCTCTCATTTCCCCCTATCTCTCGCCGTCTCTCGCCATTTCTCGATGGTTGTCTTGGTATTAGCCTATTTTAGTGCCGGGTCATTTCCTCGCGGTTGGTGAGTAAGCGTGGCTGACGGTGCCGCAGGCACCGTTTCGCGGTCGTAGGCTGCGTACTGAGCGGCCGAAGGCCGCGAACAGAACGGCCGTAGGCCGCCTTCCCTAGCGGCCGAAGGCCGCCTCTTTAAAGTTATAGTTTCCAGCAAGTTTAGTACCAAATAGAAGCTACTGATGTGCTGATTCCGCATACGCCAGGAGTGGAGGACCGCCGAAGGCGGGCCGTAAGTCCTGGTCCTTTATAACATTTGAGGGTTGTCCTTCTTTCCGTTGGTTAGCAGCGTAACGTATTAATGGGCAGCACCATTTTCTGGGTAAGAGACCGGCCACGCGGTGGAAAGTGAGGAAATTAGAAAGAGCCTCAAAATTTCCATGGAGTACATTTGATACTTCTGCTGCCGAAGGCCGCTCATTTAAGTGGCCGAAGGCCACCCAATCAAGCGGCCGAAGGCCACCCAATCAAGCGGCCGAAAGCCGCCCGTTAAAGCGGCCGAAGGCCGCCCGTTCAAGTGGCCGAAGGCCACCCAATCAAGCGGCCGAAGGCCGCCCATTGAAGCGGCCAAAGGCCGCCCGTTCAAGTGGCCGAAGGCCACCCAATCAAGCGGCCGAAGGCCGCCCATTGAAGCGGCCGAATGCCGCCCTCATTAACAGGAAATTAACTCAGAGGCGGCCGAAGGCCGCCTACTCCAGAAAGTAAAAACCCGCGTAGCGGGTTTTTTCTTTCTGGTAATTAAAATTAAATTAGCTAAGATTAAACTTTTCTTAACTATTTGTTTTTTCAGGCCTCGTCTAGTCGTCTGGACCCTCCCCTCGAGCTCAACCGCAATCTCACCAACTGGGGAATGACTATGAAGGCCGTCAGTTTATTTTTCATAAGTTTATTTTATAAAACTTTTTTCCCCTTTTTAAACGAAATTTAAAACATTTTAATTTAATTAATTTAGAATTTTTTTAAAAATTTAATTTTAAAAATCTGATTTCAGGAGCACACGCCCTGTCGTTCGCAGCGTCGCACGTGGGAGAACCAGACTTTCATCAAGAACGAGCAGGACCTGGTCAACCACCCGGATCTGGTGCCCACGGTGCCCAATGGAGACGACTACGGAATGATGCATCAACAACCGCAGCGGAGGTCTCCCTCGGTGGCTGGCTCGACGGTTGGATCCAGAAGATCCCGCGAATCGAGAGATGAGCCACAGCACAGCGAGAAAGTCAGCGACCCGGAGCCACAGGGCAGCCACAGCTCTCCCCCGAGAGACCCAGGGAACTACAATCAAAACGGACATGATAACAGGTAATTTTGGCTTTTTAAGGCCTTAAATGCTAATTAAAAGCCGCTCTTGGCAACGATAGACCGCTTTATCTGCTTTTTTTGGCAATTAAAAGCCGCTTTTGGTAACCATAGTCCTCTTAGATCGCTTTTTGGCATTTAAAAGGCGCTTGTTGGCAACCATAGGCCGCTTTTTTGGCAACCAAAGGGCGCCTTAGAAGCAGCTTTTTGGAAACCGTAGGATGTTTTCTGGCAATTAAAAACAGCTTTTTGGCAACCAAAGCCTCCTGTCCTGGATTTGCGGTCCATAAAAATCTTTAAAAAAAAAATTTTTTTTTAATATTTTGTAATTTGTTTGATTTATAACAAGGTTTAAATGTTTATATTCCCAATTATTAACAAATTTAAATTTATCCTTATGGACCGCAGGATAGCCCTTTTTTGTATCTTCCGCTTTTTGTGAATTAAAAGCCGCTTTTGACAATCATGACCTGCTCTTTTGGCATTTAAAAGTCGCTTTCAGGCAGCCTAAGACCGCTTGACCTAAGTCTTTTGTAGTTGTTTTTGCCCAAAAATAAAGTTCTATTGAGGCCTTAAATTCTAATTTCAGGTCGAGTGCTCCTCCGGCGCCGTTCGTGGTGGTTGGCGACGCGGCCGAGGATTTTGACAAGATTGCGGAGCAGCGGAGGGAGGCGAGGAGGGCGGCGTTGCTAGCGAAGACGATGAAGAGGAAGGAGGACATGGAGAGCAAGGTGGACCTCATGGAGCAGAGGAATCTGGAGAAGAAACTGGCCGAGGAGGCCAAGAAGGACGCGGCGGAGCAGAGGAAGCTCGAGAAGGAGTTACAGAGGTAAGGGAGAGTTGGTCGCCAGAAAAAGCGGAAAACGGCCTGAGGATAAGCCGAGACCACTGTTTACAGTTCCAAAATTCTAATTTTTTAATGAATCTCGTTTCAGACAGCGCATCCTGGACGAATACAAGAGGAAGAAGGTGGAGAAAGAGATGGGCATCGAACCCTCGTCCGCCCGTTCAGCCACCGGCCGAGGCCACTCCCAGCCGCCATTCATCCGCACAAAGTCTCAGGTAATTTTTGTTGTTTTTCCTTTGTTTTTTTGTTTTATTTTTGTTTTAAATTTTTAAACATTTTTTAATCCCCAAATTCAGATGACTGAATCCACCATGACGTCGTCCAGAGCTCCGGCAAGGCCTCGAGGAGCCTCCACCGTCGAGAAGGTGGCCAGTCTTCAGGAGCCAAGTAAGGGTCTTCTGAATTTGCATAATGCGACCGTTTTCAGCGCATAAACTCTTCGCCAAGACGTCTCCGAAATCCAACAGGACGCTGGTCATCAACGCCCTGCAGTATGCAGTTTTCCCCGGGCACGTCAACAAGGACCAGCTGATGAAGGTGGGATTGAATGCTAATTAAATCGGAGAAGCAGGTCAAGCGGCCTTCGGTTGCCACAAAGCGGCTTTTGATTGCCAAAAACGGCCAACGGGTTTAATTAACAATTTTTTGATTTTTAGGCGATGAACGACCTGGCCGGCTCCAGCTCGAAGCACTTCCTGATCCTGTTCAGGGACCACAAATGCCAGTACAGAGGCCTCTACAGCTGGGACCAGCAATCGGACACGGTGGAGAAGATCTCCGGACAGGGACCGACCAAGGTCACCGAGGAGATGATCAAACTCATGTTCAAGTGAGTTTTTGGAGAATTAATCGTCATAAGATACCCAAATTGAGGGTGCAATATGTTAATTTGACTC
Source organism: Oscheius sp. G VE-2021 (assembly GCA_022343465.1). NCBI lineage: Eukaryota > Metazoa > Nematoda > Chromadorea > Rhabditida > Rhabditidae > Oscheius > Oscheius sp. G VE-2021. Next base: position 2,863,869 of record JAJQXH010000030.1, on the reverse strand, counting down.
TACCTAGTCCATCAAATCGTCAGAAGATGCCCAAAATGATGGTGCAGCTTGGAAATTGGATTTTTTGTCATGCAATTAGAGATGAACTCGAATTATTGAACTCTCACAAAACTTTTTTTAAATCGTTTGAACAGCCACCTTTTCTGCCGCTAAACTCACTCCAAAGGGCTATTTCAGGGGGAGAAAACTTATCTGCTTTATGCTAATTTTAAAAAATCATTTTATAATAGAAAATCCCTCTCGGAACTAAGGACTGTTTACTTGATAGGATCTAATTTGAAATTGACCCTCCACATTTGCATATTGCACCCCCCCTCCTCATCCCAAAAAATGGCCCAAAAAAATGACGCAAACAACAAAAAATTACATTTTGATAAACTAATATTCAAGTTTTAATTTTTTAAGCAAAATTTGTAAAAATTGACATCGAACAATTTAAAAATCCAATTTTTTTAAGAAAAAACTTTTTATATTTCTTTTTGACTTACACATTTCACATTCGGCTCGTTTTTGAGCGAGTTAATTTTGTTCCAAAATGGGTAAAATAGGTTTTTTTTCGGAATCGTGGGATTAAAATCTAGACTTTAACCACAAAATCAGAAAAAAATATGTTTACGCGGCCCTTTAAGCAAAATTAGTGAAATTGACATTAACAATTTTTCGGGAAAACCTTCCTTTTTTGAATTGACAGACAATTCGGCTCGAATTGAACATATTCCAAATAAATATAGCTTTTTGCAGTCGAAAGCTTATTTTTAAATTTCAACTTCCCGCCGAAGCATCCAGAGCCGATCAAAAATAGCCCCCTACATTTGCATATTGCAACCCCATATTACATTTTAAGGTCCTTTTTCAGGTACGACTCGGGCGGCAAGTCCTTCACCCAGATTCCCACGAAGCACCTGGGCGCGACGATCGACGGCTTCTCCCTGCAGGACTCCTTCTGGCAGAAGCCCAAGATCCCCCACAGTGCCCCCGCCCACCGGAACAATTAAAGGACTGTCCCCCGCTCAAGCCCCTCTCCCTTCTCCTATGCTCTTTAGCCTATACGTTGTGATTTTATGTGTCTCTGCCCCGCCCCGGTTCCCCTGCGTCCTTAACCAAACTGGGTCCAATGTGTGAGATGATGGGTCTGTTAGCTAATATGATTTTATGGTGCTGTCTTTTTGATGTAGGCACCCACGCTCTTCACCGACATCAGGTCAAGTAGTGATTTTAGTGCTTTTACTTCTGATGAGAGCCTTGCGCATAATGAAGTTGATTTAAATAAATTTGTTTTATCAATTTGTTTTTGGGTATGGGGCCTCCTATCTTTCTTTCTTTCTCTCTCTATGTCTCTCTCTTTCTCACAAGGGTGAAAATTACTTCTCTCGGGCCGGGCAGACGGAAGTAGAACTCAACGTAGCTTGCCTCCCAGCGCGAGGCGACCGCACAGCGCCTGGCCGCCAGGGGTCTCGTCACGATGCCCCTGGCTATCACCCAGGCGCCTTGGCGAAATGCCAAATCTTGGGTTCATTTCTTTATTTTCACTTAAAAGTGTATTTTATTGGATATTTATATAGTGGGCGAATGGAAAACAATTGAATTCGGCGCAACATTCCAGATAACGGTGATTTTCTTTTATTAAAATTTCTGATTTTGATAAAGTGCGCTTTACCCCTAATGGGAAGCGAGCGGTTGGCGACGCGCTGGAAGATCGCGGCATAAGGATTCTACTTAGTTCTACGCGAATTCATTCAAAAACAATAGGGAAGTGAGGGCGTTTAGAAAGGAGAAATAATGGGAGAGGTAGAGAAATAGATAGAGAGAGATAACGAGAGAGAAAGAAAAAAGAAAGAGAGAGAGAGTTTGTGTATGTTTGTGATTTTGTGACTCTCAATTCCCAGATTACGTATTTCGTAATTGAACCCTGAAACCTTGATTAGCACTTTGTGGTTAGCCGTAATCAGTGTTACAAATCGTTACAAGTCACAAGCTTGACAGATGCTGTATTTCCAGTACATTTTACACGACTAAGGAAACATTAAAGTGTTTTGTTTAAAAAAAGGCCCGCTTTTTCCAGTCTGCTTGGCTTTTTTTTACCGGTGTGGGAGAAAATTGATTTTCCACTGTTTGGTCACAACAAAAGCACGTGCGGCCGCTTTTTTCAAACGACTCTTATCTGCCTCTGTTTTTTGTTCTTCTGTCTGAGCAGTGGTTTTTTGGAATTCTTAATTTATCTCTAATACATTTTCTTGGCTAAAAATTGACCCCTGTCATTTGAACTGAGCCGCAATCACATTCAATCTGAAGCCACAACAAAAGCGCAGACTGGGAAAACAGTTTGCGCTTCTAAGAGGCTATATATACAACGGAAATTTGAAGAATTAATTAAAACTACATTTTATGGTGAAATTCCGTCGTTGAAATCGTAATTTTACGGGCTGAGTCATCAGGTCACACAGTCACAAGCCGTCAGAGCGGAGTCATAAGCCACAGATCACAAATACAGAGGGCGGGGCGTGGCAATTAGCGGCCGCTGCGTATAAAAGAGGCAGAAAGCAGCGGCTCCACAGCTCCAATCGCCTCTTTCTCTTCATCTCTCTCTCTCATTCTTTCTCTCTCTCTCTTGACTTTATCTCGTTTGTTTCTCTCCCTCCCTCTCCACCCCCCTCTCTCTCGCCCGCTCTCTCTCTCTCTCTTAGTTGAAATGATACTTTTGTTGACTATAAATTTCTTTCAATTTTTTTCCCAATCGCCTCTCTCTCTCTCTCTCTCTCTTTCTTTCTATCTATCTATGTCTCTCTCTCTATTTCTCTCTTTCTCCCTCTCTGTCTTCCCCCTTCTCTCTCTGTCATTTACAAATTACTCTCAGATCTCAAGATGGCCGAGAAATTCGTCGGGTCCTGGAAGCGGGTCAAGATTGAGAACCACGAAAAGTACATGTATGCTGTAGCTTGTGACAAAGCGACTGTGGAGGCAGCTCTCATCGCCGATAAGGAGGAATCTACCCTGGAAGTGACGGTAAGAGATAGATAGATAGAGAGAGAGAGAGAGAGAGAGAGAGAGAGACAGACAGAGATGTAAATTCCCCCAATCTTTCAGATGGACGGCAAGAAGTTCTCCTGGAACCAGATCAACGCCGGAAAGAAGTGGCCTTTTGCCTTCACCCTGGGCGAGGAATTCCAGCACAGCACTCCCCATGGCTCCTACAAGAACATCATCTACATGGATGGAGACAAGATGAAGAGCAAGTATGAACCACTACAGGGGGATGAGAAGACCGTCTACATGGAGCGATGGATCGTGGGAGATCGCATGTTCGAAACCAGCCGGGCTGGAGATGTGACCTGCAATCTGGAGTTTGTCCGTGTTTGAGACACTAGACGATGGATGAATAAAACTGTATTCTGTGGTTTTTGAGAGAGAGAGAGAGAGAGAAAGAGCAACACATTTTCCCAGTGACGTCACTTTATTCCCATGGTCTATCAAGCATTCACCGACTCGACACAGCCATCGTAGCCCATGTTGGCGATCTTCTTAGATGAACGGGAGCCAGCCCTCTCCTCATTGACCAAATTCGGAGCAGACGCCGAGTTCTTGACAGTCTGGGTGTCATCAGAAGCAGAGGAGGACTTGGAAGGGAGGGAGACAGTCGGGTGGGAGGGGTCCTCCACCTTCGGAAGAGGCTTCAGCTCGGTCAACTCCTTCTCAGCCTCGATGACAGCCGGGGTCTTGGATCCACTGGAGGCGTCGTTCTTCGCAGCCATCCGAATCGCAATCCTTAAATCAACCGTTTCCTTTCTTTGAAGAAAAACCAACTGCAAAGTGTCGGTGAGTGAGGAGATCTTCATTTCGTAGCTCTTGGACACCTCCGCCATCTCCTTCGTCATCTTGTCCTTGTACAATTGGATCTCCCGGTCCTTCTCAGCCAACATGTTCTCCAGATCCTCCATCTTCTCCTTGGCCTCTTGGGCCTCCTTGGCCTTCTCCCTCCGAATCTCCTCCGCTTTTGTCTTCCAGCCATCGATCTCCTCCAGAAGCTCCTTTTCCGTCTCCTTGGCCATCTCCTTGATCTTCTCCGTTGAGGCCTTATCCACCGAAGCGAGCTTGCCCGGATCCAGAAAGTCCTTGACGTCCGGGAGGCAGACGTGGCTCTCGCACTCCTCCCCTTCTTGGCCGCCCAGAAGCTCCATCACCCTCTGATGAGAAGGCTGCTCCAGACAAGTGTCGAACTTTCTGAGGCGATGACGGAGTGAAATAAAGGAGGCGACAACGATATCCTGTCCATTCCTCGATTCAGCCTTACCGCCTAGGAGTGTTTTAGCTGAATGAGGGTAAAGCCCTACAACTGACGTAAGTGTATTCCAAGTCGAGCTTGTGAAAGGTGCTAGTGATGATGGGTGCGTTGTCAGGGACACGAAAGTAGCTGCCAGGGAATTTGACGTACCTAAAGTTTCTAAATTTGGGTATTGAACTCACTTCTGTCCGTCGAGAGGAGGAAAGAGGAGGTCATCCTTTGTACGGCAGTCTTTATTTGAGCAGCGGGGAAGACGGGGATCCGGCTTTTGTCCACAGTTGGGGCAGGTGACGAGAAAGACCATCTCTGAAGGAGACAGATAGATGAGAGAGAGACATAGAGAGAGATAGAGAGAGAGAAGAAAAAGAACGAGAGAATGGAAGACCAACCGGTTAGAGCGAATGAAGTCAGTAGAATGAGAAATGAATGAAGAAAGAAGGCCACGTAACTTTTCACGTCCACGTATTCCAACGTCACGTAATGCGGCGTGTGGGTAGCCCTGAAAAGCTAAAGGCCGCTTGTGGCAACAATAGGCCGCCTGTACCGTTTTTCGGAAATCAGCCCACACAAGAAGATAAGACATCTTCTGGGTTTTCGCCAAGCATTGTCAAAAACATGTATTTGACCAAAAAACAACATTCTGAGACGTTTACGTCAATATCGATTTTTCGAATCGGGTTACGGTAGGTGACACCAGGGTTACTGTAGGTACACTCAATTTTGATCCAAAGTGAGCAAAAGAGGTATTTTTCGGAATCCTGGGAATAAGATCGAGATTGTTATCACAAAAACAGAAAAAAATTATTTTTACGCGGTCCTTCCCCTTTATGAGCAAAATCCGAGACTACTCGACTTTTACTGACGATGAGACCAAGTCTTAAGAGGTCATCCTTAATTACCGATGACCTTTCCACGGCGCATCTGCTTCATTTGCATTCTGCGCCTATGACCACGCGAAATGCACCGCATCTGCTTTTTTCTATATGTATAGTCTTTATTTATTTCCCAAAATCACTGAACCTCCATTCCATCTCCTTTGAAAGCTCAAAATGTCCTCCGTCACTGAAACCTCTTCTTTCGATTTCTCCGCTATACCCATCTACCTCCAGGATGAAATCCTCAAAGAGGTAACTAATTCCAGAAAATTAATCAATAATGTCAAATTTCAGATGACCTACACTGATTTCTCTAAATTCGAGCAAACCGGGAAATGGGCTCAGGCCGTGAGTGCCAGGAATAGCCATTTCTCCTACCCAACGGACGTCAATGAATTTATGATTCATGTCAGTTTTATTTTTAAAAATCAATAATTTAAATTTAATTTTCAGAACGAGAAAGTTTACATTGGAGACAGGCACAATATGATTGGCTTTTCTTTTGAGGACTGTAGGCAAATGAAGTTTACTGACTTGAAGGTTACAGTTTCTGTAAGTTTAGTTTCTTTCTTTCTCTCTTTCTCTCTCTTTCTCTCTCTCTATAACTCTCTTACTCTCTCTCTCTCTCTCTCTCTAACTCTCTTACCCTCTCTCTCTCTCTCTCTCTCTCTAACTCTTTTACTCTCTCTCTCTCTCTCTCTCTCTCTCTCTCTCTCTCTTCATCTCTCTCATATTCAAATTCCAGGCCGGATGGCTGAGCCCCAAAACCTGCGCTTTCCTCCTGACTCTCGGAGAAATCCAAACTCTCGATATCCCCTACTTGGAATTCGCGGATCCCCACACGACTGACTTCTTCAAGGTAATTTAATTAAAATCCAATATAAATAAACTTAATATTTTCAGAAGGCTAAGATCAAAACTCTTAAGTTGAATACAGTAGGCAAAGATTATCGAATTGAAGACTTTCCCATCGACACCAGCAACGTAGATCAGGTATGTTTGCCCTTGGCTGAGTATCAAATTCAAACTACCTTACTCTATTTGGCTTCTTGGCTGAGTATCACAAATTGAGAAATTGGTTTACAAACTTTACAAGTTTACAAACCAAATTCCAGGTTGAAATCGAAGGCTGCTATTGGCTGATGTTTGACGTCATCAATACCATCAAGGCTAGGAAGAAAGTGTCCCTTTCCAGCCTCTTTGTCAACTCTGCTGAGCTTCTGGAATATGTTGAGGTAATTTTAATAAAAATGAATTTAAATTAAATTTAAATTTTCAGAGAATGCTGGAAAGTGGAAATATGGTTGATCTGACGATCAATGGCTGAGTGGGACCCCTGGACGGATTCGAGGACTTTCTCCAGAATGGGTGCACTGCTGTGACCGAAAACAAATGGATTTGTAACCGAGGAGTGGAGGGAAAGCCATTTATGACCATTGAAATGTTGAATTACTGTATTTGGTTCAAAGGATGTTAGTTGTATTGATTGGAAATAAATTTTAGTTTTATTGGGGCTTTGACAGTTAGGGAAGGGAGAGAGAGATAGAGAGAGAGAAAGAGAGAAAAGAGTGAGAAACTATGTGGAAACGTTTTGTGTTGATAAGCAAAAAATAATTGCCCGAGGCGGGGTTCGAACCCTGGTCGCGAGATTTACAGACGAACGCTTGCACCCTTGCTCCAAATGGCCACTCTTATTTGAAAGAGAGTTCCCCAAACAAAAAGAACCCGTAGATAAAACTTTATGAAACGAGAGGAATAAATCCTAATAAATATGTGCTTTATCCGGCAGATAATTGGTGGAATTCTCCTAGAAGTCGGTCTCGGGTTCCAGCAGAGCCTTCACCTTCTTCTTGGGCTCTGGCTTGTGCAGCAGCATGGCGTCGATCCTCTTCTCCAGGACGCGTCTTCCTGTGAACTCCATGTCGTCCATCGTCAGTTCGTCGAACTCGCACTCCCCCCTCACCAGGTCGTGGCCATACACAATGTGGGCCTTGACCTTCTCAGAGACCCTCACGTTCACACTGAAATCCATGGAATCTCTCTTTTCTTCCGAAGAAACCCACTTGGCGTACTTTGCCTGGTTCCTGGCCCTGATCTCCTCCCACTGGGCGTCCGTGAAGGGCTCCTGCTGAGGAATCGTGTGCTTGGGGACTCCGCGGTGGAAGGAGAACTTCTTCGCCTGGCGACGGGTCAGCACCTGGCCCAGTTCCATGCGGAACTTCATCGGGTGGTTCTTCATTTCGTCGTGCTTCAACTTGGCCTCAACCGCACTGTCCGAAATGTTGTCGCAAGTGGTCGCCTGAAAAAAAGTTCTTAGTTGCTCTAAGTTCTGCGCCGGTGACAAGTCAAACACAAGTCAAACAATAGCGCACCCGGTTAGAGGTTGGTTTTATAGGCGCGAGGTTGCTGGTTCGATCTCATTCCGTTCCAATCTTTTTTGTTTTCTTAAAATAAGAAGTTAATGTGTTCCAGAAGGTTATGCAATCACAGAGAAACTAAAAACTTTTTCAAAGTATGCTAAAATGAAGTTTTTTTGGTTCATTTGAAGTCAATTAAAAAAAGTTTCAAGATAGTTCTAGTTTCGTCGCTTTCTGGAACAAACGAATCGTTCATTTTGAACATGCAAAAAAGATTTGGGGCAGCAGGGATCGAACTAGGGTCCTTTGGATTGTGAGACAGGACTGCTACCGCCTGCGCCACGTGGTCACCCCTGCGCGGTAGCGTACCTCCCTTATAAGATGGCGGCGGGTTCGGTGTTGAGGCTAGTCGCTTTTCGAATGTGAAGGAGGTTCGTTTCCATGTCAGTCGACTAAACAAAAATTAACCGGTGGGATGTGGCAGTGGAAGGTGTCATTGGTCTCGACGCGAACCCCTTCGGCCACGCAGTCCTCCAGTTCCTCGAGAGGATCCTCGGAATCCGTGGTGTCGTCGTCGATCACAGTGTTGGTGGAGAAGGAGGTCGTGGCAGATGCCACCTCCACTGCCTCTTCTTTGCGGACGCTCTCCACGAACTCTTCCATCCAGGCGTAGAAGTTTTGGCTTCTTCCGCCGGCGTCTGAGGAGGAGGCTTCGGAGTAGCTTCTTCCTTCTTCTTCTTCTGCCTGCTGCCTTTTGCTCCGAGGCAGAGGGTCTGAAAAGGAGAGTTAGAGAGAGAGGGAGAGAGGGAGAGAGAGAGGGAGAGAGAGAGGGAGAGAGAGAAAGAGAAAGAGAAAGAGAGAGCGAGAGAGACGAAAACCAACCGCAAGACCGAGGAAGATGAAAGTAAAGGGCTGGAGAAAGAAGGACAACCACATCGGGGGAGAGCAGCTTTGAAACTGAGGATGTGGCGGGGCTGGCGGAAAGGGATGCTAATTGAGGCAGTCAAATTTTAGGTCAATGCTAATGAGTTTTGAAATAAAGAGTTAGGATAATCGTGTTTGCTTTGAAATTTGCATATCCAGGATGAGGGAGCTCTTTCCCGCTCTCTCTCTCTCTCTCTCTCTCTCTCTCTCTCTCTCTCTCCCGCTCTCTCTCTCTCTCTATCTCTCAGTCTCTCTCTCTATCTCTCAGTCTCTCTCTCGAGCTGTCAGATTTTGACGGTCTCCTGTGGCCTAGCTGTGGTTTTGACGTAGTCTCCTTGGGCCAGCTGTGGTTTTGACGCTTCTGAAGAAGCCAGTGATCATCAGATACGTGGTTGGCCAAAACCCGGGCCGGAGGTTTCCTGAAAATTGAATTTTAAATTCAACTCATTCAAAACTTAATATTTTTCTGTTATTTTTGTTATAAACAATAGTTCTAAACATGCAAAAGATACTGTAGAAAGGAAGATCCGGACTACCCTATATAAAATTTTGTAAATTTCCATGGCCGAGTGGCTAAGAGGCCGGACTGGTAATCCAAAACTACCCCAGTTCGATCCCCGCTCGAGGAAACTTTTTTGCGTCAAGTTTTTTGATGAATAGTTATACAAGAGACACTTATTGCCACCATACCTATCAAATACTTTTTTCTAACTTTTGAAAAATTTGGTCTCCAACCCGGCTTTTTTTAAATTGTGGGCTTCTAAATTCTGGTGAATTTGCATATTAACTTAACGTAAGTTAGAACTTAGCATTAACATAAGTTAATTTTCTAATTTAACCCAATCCACCCTCATTTCCACCTCTTCCCAGTCGCAGGATGGCCGCCGAGTTGGGCAAAGTCATCGAAATCGCCCAGGACCTCATGAACCACATCTCAGAAGACAAAGAGGTAAAGTGTCTTCAGAAGGCAATCAAAATCAAGATTTCAGCTCTCGAAGGAGGAGATCGAAGCCCTCGCAAAGTTCGCCATGGACCTGGGCGAGTTCGGCGCCTCTTTCCAGCAGATGGCCGGACTGATGCTCCGGAAACTGGCCGTTCACGCTGTCAAGGGTCCTTTTGTCCCATTTGAAGCAGGAAAAAGGAGGTTTCAGTAGGAGCCGACGAGTGCAAGACGGCGGTAGATTCGGAGACGGGCGGTGCGGAGGAGACTGCGGCCGGCGGAGAAGAGCAGGAATAGGAAGAATGTCATATGTTCACCCAAATACATGTTTAATACAGAATTCTTTGTTTTATTACTTAAAAAGGGGAATAAAGGTTGATTCGGGGGATTTTATATACTATTCTGGTCAATTCTTTGTCTATCAGTGTCCCTTTTTTTAATTAGGATACCTCATTTTGTCCTGGTTTCCAATAAGATTCAGGGGTTCAAACAGTTTGAAAAATAAGTTTTAACAAGAAAGTGTTGAAAAAGCCGATGTTTGATTTAACATATTCCATTGGGTGTCGAAACTATGAGAAGCGGTCTTATGCGGCCTTTGGCTGTTAAAAAGCGGTTTAGGTGGCCTTATGATATTTAAAAAAAGCGGTTTTCTGCGGCCTTATTCTATTAAAAGCGGTATTAAGCGGCCTTATGATGTTAAAAAGCGGTCTTCTGCGGCCTTAGGCTGTTAAAAAGCGGTCTTCTGCGGCCTTAGGCTCTTAAAAAGCGGTAGTCTGCGGCCTTAGGCTCTTAAAAAGCGGCCTTCTGCGGCCTTATTCTATTAAAAGCGGTATTAAGCGGCCTTATGATGTTAAAAAGCGGTCTTCTGCGGCCTTAGGCTGTTAAAAAGCGGTCTTCTGCGGCCTTAGGCTCTTAAAAAGCGGTAGTCTGCGGCCTTAGGCTGTTAAAAAGCGGTCTTCTGCGGCCTTGGGCTGTTAAAAAAGCGGTCTTCTGCGGCCTTAGGCTGTTAAAAAAGCGGTTTTAGGCGGCCTTAGGCTGTTAAAAAGCGGTCTTCTGTGGCCTTAGGCTGTTAAAAAGCGGTCTCCTGCGGCCTTAGGCTGTTAAAAAGCAGTCTTCTGCGGCATTATGTTCTTGAAAAGCGGTATTCTCGGCCAAATAGGCCTTCGGCCGCTTTACTTTCCGACGCCTTTCTTCTCTCAAAAGTAGTTAAAATCCAAAGCAAACTTTAAACAATGGAATAAAACGTTATTGCTTTAATGTCTGAGATGAGAATAATACATGAATTTCCGCGTAAAATGCGAATCGAGAGCTTGGGAGTACAATCGTAATGGCCTGTGAGTAATGCAATCATCCTAAAACATTCCCTAGTAAAATTCTTGAAAACCGGGGGTCCATTTCGGTAAATCGAACTTTGGTTAGAATACATGCATTCGGGGGTAAAACTGGCTCAATAAATGGAAATTAACTATCACATGCGTATAAATAGAGATATCAGGCAGCGGTATTAAATAAGTGGACAAAATGGCACAAAAGAAGGAGAATTGGGCGAGTTCGAGTATGAAGAATGGAGCAGACAGGGGAAACCGGTAGAACTAATTCTGGCGGGAACGGAGGGAGTAGATGCGGCTGGCAGCATAACTGGCGAAGGCAGCCTCGGAAGCTGAAAATTGGAAGTTAGTAATTTTTTATTTGCTTCTTCGCAGAAGACCTTTTTTACAGCCTAAGGCCGCAGTAGACCTTTTTCTACAGCTCAGGCCGCTGAAGACAGCTTTCTACAGCCTCAGGCCGCAGAAGATCGCTTTCTACAGCCTCAGGCTGCAGAAGACCGCTTTTTAAGAGCCTCAGGCCGCAGAAGACCGTTTTCTACAGCCTCAGGCCGCAGAAAACCGCTTTCTACAACCTAAGGCCGCAGAAGACCGCTTTTTACAGCCTAAGGCCGCAGAAGACCGCTTTTTAAATTAAATTACATGGCCTCTACTTTGCCTCGAGGCCATAATACGTAATAGGTCGCAATTTCGCGTCACAGCTGGGCAGGTTTCTCCTCCAAACTCACCGAGTTTCGATTGCTTGGACGGTCCTTCCTCTGCATCGGGAACCGTTTCCCTCTCCCTCTTCCTGGTAGTGTCGCGGTCCCTCGTGGTTTGATCCTGCCGGTCGGACGATGAAGCATCGGAGGAGCGGCTACCGCCTCGTTCGTCTGGAAGTCTGCGTCTCTAACCCTGTGCATCTGCGACTCTGACCATGTTTGCCTGCGTCTCTAACCATCCACTCTGTCCCTGCCTTTCCAACCTCTACCTCTGCGTCTCTGACCCTGTGTGTCCCTGTGTCTGCGTCTCTAACCTCTAACTGCGTGTCTCTGCTCTCTTCTGAACCCCAACTCACCGTTTTCCTTCCTCTGTCGATTGGAGTCCTCCTGGCCCGACGGGAGCCTTTCATCTCTCGGTGGTTCCTTTAGCGACGTGAACTGCTCCCGAACGGCACGGTTCTTCTCCACCAGCCAACTCAACGCTGAAAACCAATGTAAAAACCAACTATTCAACTAACTGTCCAGCTCCTCCACCCTCTGGACCCGCTTCTCGTACTGCTCCCCAGCCCACGGAGTCAAATACACCGCCTAAATGGAGATTACCTCATGAAAAGCGGAAAACCCACATAGCTAATGACCCGATCTCCGTAGAAGTCCACCTCATCCCGCCAGTAGTGGAGAACGTCGTGGTACTGAAAATAGAAAATTCACGCGAAAGAAAGAGCATCTAACCGAACTCATCCGTCGGAGGAGTTCCTCCATTTCCACATCCACCTCTTCGATGATATCCTCCTTGGTCCTTTTTGGCGACAGGCGCACGATGGGAGAGGGGCCCCGGCGGGTTTTCCTATGGCGAGCAGACATCATTCTCCTGGCTGCGCGGTTTACCCAATACATCTTCCGCAAATCTGAAAAAAGCCAATGGAAAATGCTAAAAATACTTGTCTTACTATTCAATTCAGCAGTCCTCTTCAGACGATAGCTATGCTCCTCGGAGATCGGTGCATCGGTTACACGAATACCATCAGGGAGGTCGTCATACTGAAAATACTATATTCACGACAAGACAGAATCCAACCGTCATCGCACGGCGCCGCACTTCTTCGCGTTCTATCATCAGCCATTCGGCCACGGGCGATGGAGGCGGAGAGAGGTCACGAGAGTGGACGATGGGCAGGGTACGGTCTGAAAAGAGAGGAATTGAAGTCAAGCCTCAGGTTGCCAAAGATCAAGCGGTCTTTGATTTCCAAAAAGCGGCCTATGGTTGCCAAACAGCGGCATTTATATTCCAAATCGTGCCAATCAATTGTCTCGTTTCGTGGCAGCTCCGTCCACTGAGAGCGTCATCTATTTAGCGTCTAAAATGCAAAACTGACACTGGCGAGATTCTAGGTCGAGGCCGATCGTCTGACTGCTGCTGCGGAGGAAATATACTGAAAATGGGGAACGAATTACCAGCATTCCGGTAGTTCTCAGCTGGGCGGGGCGACTGAGACCTGAAAAACTGGTTGAGATGGCCAAAACAAGATGAAAAGGAAAAGAAAAAATAAGGTAGTTTCGAGAGTAAATAAAAAAAGCTACCGGTTGTTGGTTTCCGATGTGACACTGCTTCGGCTGGCGATGCGCTCCGACAGAGAAGCGGATTCGGGGAGACATCTGGGTTTGGGGAGGACTCTGGAATTTCAATAATTTGTGAAAACTATTGATTTTTACATTTAATAAACAATTTGGCAAAAATAGCAGTTTAAAATAGAAAAAAATGGAGGAAATAGGTACCTGGCGAGAGGATTCCGCTCATGAGAGGGGAGCACGTTGTTGGAATCGCCTGTTGCCGCCATTCCTGAAAAGGAAATTAATAATAAAGTTATATTTACATTTTAAATAAAGAAACAAAACGAAATATTGCATAAAATCAAGGGAAAATGCTGCGGCGCCGGAAAAACTTTCAAGAAAATTAGAATTTAGCGCGGGAAATGAAACGGCAAAAGTCCTGAAATTTAAATAGTCCCACAGCGACAATCGGTGGATCCACAAGTCCGCCCATAGAACTGTGCGCGGGTCCCCAAGCGAAAACCCTGGATTCACATTTGTGGGCAAAATTTGTACAAAACTTGTATTTATTTTTTTAATTTTTAATTACTTTATATATGCTTTTTCTCAGCCGCTTTCGTCTTGAAACCTCTATTTCAAGTGTAAATCACAGGAAATGGACGAGGAGGTACAAAGTCCCCGGCGCATCCTCGAAATCACTCCCAAAAGACGTACGAGGTTCGATCCACCTCCTCCAGATGCGCTGGAGCGCATTCGGACCACCCTCACTGACTGCATCGGTCTAGTGGCTTCTTTTCCTTTAGCCTGTGCTAAAGCCACTCTCATCGACTGTATCAGAATGGTGGGTTTTACTTGTTTGAATCTCCGTCTCTAACCATCTGACCCTCTAATTCTCAAATTGGTGACTGCTCTGCGTCTCTAACCAACCTGTCTCTAATTTTCATTTCTCTAACGAAATCCTCGCGTCTCTAACTATGTGACTGCTTCTCTAACCAACTTTTTGTCTGAATCATCTCTAACCATCTGGCTCTAATTCTCTAATCTTTCATCTGTCTGCGTCTCTAACCACCTGGTTGTCTGTGTCTCTAACTCTAACCACCTGTCCTTGATATTTGCATATAAAACCACGATTTTTCAGTTGCCCGACGATGGTCAGCCGGTGATCCGCGCCACCGATCGTCGCCAATTCCTCGAAGAAAATCCCTCCGTGGAGCCTACTGATGACCTCAAGAATGCCAGCAAGTGCATGGGACTTCGGCTGGAAGGAGACGCAGAGCAGAAATATACCAGCAGGCCGTACTCGGTGAGATTTTGGGCCGCTTTTGGCAAACAAAGGCCGCTTGACCCACTTGTTTGAAATTGTATTTTCTACCAAAAATTGTGCTAAAACCTAATTTCCAGGGAGAGGAGGACCAGCCCCTCATAATGGAGCTTCTGGTGAGATTGCTCGGCGAAGCGGTGGGCATTGCCATGTGCTTTACCGACGTGCTCAAATATCCGGATATGTGCCACGTGGTGAGTTTGACGCGTCGCGACGCGCATTTTCCTTTGGTTTAAGCTAAAAATTAAAATAAAGTGTATTTCAGGTCTTCGAGAAGACGACGAAAAAGTGCGTGGGAGTGATTATCGCCTATCTGGAGAGGGTTGGGAAGAATTGTGTCAGAAACTGCATCCGCACGATCGCCGTGGATTTGCACGTGGGGCGAGTGGGACTAGGTAGGGAAATTGGGCCCAGTTTGCATTTTGGGGAGAAAAGTGAGCGCACCTTGCAGTTTTCACCAAAAACTGTGTTTCAACTGTATTTTTGTGTCAAAAACCGTGCAAAAGTCGCCCAAATCCATGTGCCGCTTGCATTTAATGCATAAAACCATGGACCACTTGCATTTTGTGTCCAAAACCATGCAGCAGTTGCTTTTTTTCTCCAAAAACCATACCCCGATTGATTTCTAATCATATACTTTTTCAGAGAAGCGTCTGGTCCGCTGTATGCTGAATTTCCTCCTCACCCAGCCCAAGATGTACGGTGTCACTGGTTGCCACATCGATATTCTGACTTCGTGCTCCAGTGGCGTGGAGTTTTTCGAGCAGTTCGGCTTCATCCGCACGAAGTGGACGCAGATGTTAGTCTCTCTCTCTCTCTCTCTCTCTCTCTCTCTCTCTCTCTCTCTCTCTCTCTCTCTCCCCGACCACCTCCATTTCAGACCGTTTTCCGTGGATTCCTACCACATGGAGCTGATCTTCCACCTCTCCCACCGCCCCTTCAGCGACGAGGCCTGGGGCCGTCTCCAGAAGCCCTCTCCGTCCATGGAGAGCTACCGTAACCTGTTCATCTGCCCCGAAGAAGCCACGAAGAAGACCGCCGAAGAAGGCGGATAGATTTGATCGAAGAAGGCCATTGAGCCGTTTTATTTTGCCAGTTTGTACAATTCATGTTCATATTTTACTTGTTTATAAATTGTATTTAAGAAAATTTTGATGTTGAAAGGGAGGGGATCAAATGCGTCAGAATTGGAGGAAGCTAGCAGAAGTGTTGCAGTTTTCCCCAAAAATGCAGTGATATCACAGTTTTCGTAGAGAACTGCAATGGTTGCACAGTGTTTGGTCAGAATTGGCAGAAAGACGCAGTTTTTGGCCACTAAATGCACCTGCCGCACAGGTTTTGCCGAGAAGTGCAATTGGCACACGCTTTTTCATTAATTTACGGACAACAAACCTGCGATTTTGGCCTGTTTTAGCGCCAAAACCTTCTCATAATCGCCTCAACCCCCGAAAGAGGGTTTTTTATTGCCTTCTGTTCAAATTCAATTGGTCCGCATGGACGAGAGAAAACCGCCCCTAAAAGCGTGCGCAAACGACATTTTTGAATTTACCGCGGGAATGTTCAGAAATCGCGCGGAGACCGGTTCTGTAGTTTGGATAATAAATTTTCTTTATCAGCAGAATAATTTTCCGATTTCACCTTTTTAATGTGATTTACGTTTAAATGTAGCTGATTTCTGTGCTTAATCGATTAAAAATGTTTGTTTCCACTGGTGGACCAGTTTCACTCGTTTACTTTTTAAAAAAGTTGTCTCCAGGACTTGTCCGGATAGGCAGTCCTTTAATAGACGATCATCGCAATCACGGTCAATTCTTGTTTCTACTACTCGAAAGACGCTTGATTTTCCCATAATTACAAAAAAATGTGGTTTGTAACTATTTAATTGTAATTTACAGCCGATTTTGACCCAAGCCATGTTGTAATCGCTTCCACTTGTGTCTTATCATTGTTTCTTCATTTCCTCTCCTTTTTTTCGATTTATTTGTTTTTTTTATAATAATAAAATCTTTTTTTCAGAAACGAAGATATGGAGAACGCACAGAACGTCCGTAACCCCGCTCCTGTGGCCCCAATCCCCGATCCCGTGGTCCAGAACGCCGTTCCCGTGGTCCAGCACCCCGTTCAGGTGGTGCAGAACCCCGCTCCCGTGGCCCAAAATCCCGCTCCCGTGGCCCAAAATTCCGCTCCAGTTGCCCAAATCCGAGTTAGTTTATACTTTTAATATATTTAAAATTGTTATTATTTTGGGATATGCTAAACTGTTTAAAATCTCATTTGCTGCACGTTTTTAGGGGCGGACTTGCTAATCCACTGTGAATCCGTGCGGGACCAATTGAATTAGGGCAGAAGTGGTCTCTCTCATTAAACACAAATAATGATCAGATTTTGGCGCTAAATCAAGTGAAAATAGAAGGTTTTTGTGACAAAATCCTCCAAAACTTGGTCAGAGGCGCGTCTCAATTGCATTTCTTGACAAAAACTGTGCGTCAGGTGCTTTTAGTTGTCAAAAACCGCGTCTTTCTTGCAGTTCTGACCAAAAACTGGGCAACCCCCGTCTTTTCTCTACTTATTTCTCCAACTTCAGCGCAGCCCTCTCGTGGAATTGATCGAGTGTTGCGTCTGTAGCTCTACATTCGGTACGTTTTCAACCGAACCATCTGTAATTCCATTTAGGATATGCTCGTGACAGCGAGGTGGCTGGAAGTCCCGTGGTGAAGCCGATCGTCGGCTCCTGTGGTCATTCGCTGTGCCAGGAATGTGCAACCGAAGGCCGCGAAAATCCCTGCCCCATCTGCATGCGACCGGACGCCTTCAGGCTCCACGTCCAGAATTTCCAGATGAACGGTCAGTTTTTCCTCTCTTTTGTTCAATTGATCCGTTTCCAGATACCCTGGAGGCTTTGGTCTGGAACGAGCGCTACTACACGATACAGCTGGATGTGGTGCAGGGAGGTATTTCCACTTTTATATCTCAAAAACGTGTTTTTTCAGCGAAGGAGGAGATGAGGACGGCGGCGGCTAACAAGGAAGCGGCCTTGCGGGAATGCAGATCACAGAGGGAGGCGCTGCTGGCGGAGAGCCAGGAACACATGGCCATGCTGGCCAATGTCGACGTGGAACTGAGGGACACCAGGGTCCTCCTTGAGGTGAGAAAGAATGGTTCTAGAAAGAAAAAAATCTTCTATTTTTATTCAGATTTTACTTTTTTTTTTTTAAATATTTGTGTTAATGTTTATTTAATTTTTAAAAATCAGACAAAATATTTTATTTTTATTCACATTTTAATTTTAAAAATTATTTTTGTTAAGTTTTATTTAATATTTAATAATATTTTTTTTGTTAATTTCTATTTATTAAAAAATATTTTATATTTTTATTTACATTTTAATTTTAAAAAATTATTTTTGGTAAGTTTCATTTAATTTTTAATAATATTTTTTTATTAATTTTTATTTATTAAACAAATATTTTTGTTAATTTTTTATTTTATTTTTAAAAATTATTATCCTGAGTTCTTGTATTTTTATTCAGGGATTTTAGTTTTTAAAAATATTCTTATTGTTAATTTTTATTTAATTAATAAAATTTTATTAAGTTTTATTTTATTTTTAAAAATCAGACACAAAATCTTGTATTTTTATTTACGGATTTTTAAAAAAATAATATTTTTTGTTTATCTTTATTTATTAAAAAAATATTTTTTTAAAATTTTTATTTAATTGATAAAAATTATATTCCTGAATTCTTGTATTTTTATTCAGGGATTTTAATAAAAAACATTATTTTTGTATATATTTATTTAATTTAAAACATATTTTTATTCAGTTTTATTTACGGATTTTAATTTTTTTAAAATTACTTTTGTTAAGTTTTATTTTTTTAAATTTTTGAACGCGTGGGGGACCCTTATTTGAAAAAATG
Source organism: Oscheius sp. G VE-2021 (assembly GCA_022343465.1). Classification (NCBI taxonomy): domain Eukaryota; kingdom Metazoa; phylum Nematoda; class Chromadorea; order Rhabditida; family Rhabditidae; genus Oscheius; species Oscheius sp. G VE-2021. The sequence continues at coordinate 2,845,676 of JAJQXH010000030.1, read as the reverse complement.
AACTGGGATTTGTTTTTGTAAAAATTGAGCGAGTCGATTGATTTCGGGTGCTAAATGAAATTCTAAAACATTCCAATCAGCTTTCATCCACTCATTCCGTCTTTTCAGAGCTCACGACAGGCGGAGGAGATTTCGCGAGCCATCGCTCTCTCTGGTATTTTCACTTTTTATTCTTAGAAATGCTTCCTTTCCAGAGAAAGAGGTGCTGGAGAAGGAGAAGGCCGCTCTGAAGGCGGAACTGGAGAAGCAGCTCAGCAAGATCGACGAGCTGACGAGGGAGAACGGGGCTTTGAAGGAGTTCTTTCAGACGCAGAATGAGCGAATCGACAGTATCGTGGGACGTATCACGAATGTGAATAACGAAAATGCGGTAAGTTCGAAATGGTTATTCTTTTGGATCGATTATCTCAAATAGCCGCTTTGCCCGCCAAATCTGTCTTTTCAGCGGAGGAACGAGAGCGGCGGTGGTCAGGCGCCGGTTCAAGTCCCCACTCCCAGCGTTCGTACAGAGGAGCCCGTGGCTCGCGAATCTGGCGGCCCGAATACGAAGGCGAGTTCAATCAAATGGGAAAGACAAGGGAATCGATAATTTCCCCGGAAAAACGGCCGAAATTGACCGAATTCGATCGATATTCCCCGTTTTTCGGGCCAGTTAGCTGTCATTCAGTCGGAAGCTGCTTTATGCAAATAGAAGCGGCCTGAGGTCACCAAAAAAGCGGAAAGCGGCCTGAGGTCACCAAAAAAGCGGAAAGTGGCCTGAGGTCGCTAGAAAAAAGCGGAGGTGGCCTGAGGTTGGCATAACAAGCGGAAGCGGCCTGAGGTCGCCAGAAAAAAGCGGAAGCGGCCTGAGGTCACCAAAAAAGCGGAGGTGGCCTGAGGTTGGCATAAAAAGCGGAAGCGGCCTGAGGTCGCCAGAAAAAAGCGGAAGCGGCCTGAGGTCGCCATTAAAAACGGAAAGCGGCCTGAGGTCATCTAAAAAGCGGAAAGCGGCCTGAGGTCGCCAGAAAAAACGGAAAGCGGCCTGAGGTCGCCAGAAAAAAACGGAAAGCGGCCTGATGTTGCCCAAAAAAGCGGAAAGTGGCCTGAGGTTGCTAGAAAAAAGTGGAAGCGGCCTGAGATCGCCAAAAAAGTGGAAAGCGGCATCTCAATAATAATTTACTGAATCTTTTTATTCCAGAACCAGACGCTAATCTCCGGCCAAATGATCATCAACAATTGCATTGTGAGCTTCAATCAATGTTCAATCTCCTTAATCAGAATCTTTTTAGCTGGTGGGTGGCGATGTGACTCTCAACTTCGCGGGGCCTTCTACGTCTGGCACGGGCAGTGAAGATAACTCGCAGCCACCTTCCAGGGTGAGTTGAATCGAGCCATTGTGTCAGGAAACATTTTTTCTCGAAGATTTTCAAGAAGCCGCTTTTTGGCAACCAAAGGCCGCTTGACCTGCTTTTTGGCAATTAAAGCCTCACCTGATGTTTGATTTTCTCAATTTTTGGCCAATTTTTTGAATTCGGGTATCACATTTTCGCAACCAAAGACCGCTTTTTGGCACGACCAGGGATTGAACCTTGATCGTTCTCAAAAATCAGCTTTTAATAGCTAAAAAGCAGGTCAAGCGGCCTTTGGTTGCCAAAAAATGCCGTAGTTGTCAAAAATGTGCATTCAATTCGATAGATTTTCTCAAAATCAAAAGCTTTTCCCGCCAAATGTGTCTTTTCAGCAGTTGCGTAAGAGAGAGAGTGGCGGTGGTCAGACGATGATCGAAGTCCCCACTCCCAGCGTTGATCAAGAGGACCCCGCGGCTCCCGGATCTGACGGCTGCCCCCAGACGAAGGCGAGTTCAATCCAACGGGAAAGAGGAACCAATAATTTTCCCGGAAAAACTGCCAAAATTGAAATAATTCGATCGATATTCCCCGGTTTTCGGGCCGGTTAGCTGTCATTCAGTCGGCAGCAGCTTTATACCCATAAAAGCGGCCTGAGGTCGCCAGAAAAAGCGAAAAGCGGCCTGAGGTCGCCATAAAATTCGGAAAGCGGCCTGAGGTCACCAGAAAAAGCGCAAAGCGGCCTGAGATGCCCGAAAAAAGCAGAAAGCGGCCTGAGAATCGCCATAAAAATCGGAAAGCGGCCTGAGGTTGTCATAAAAAGCAGAAAGCGGCCTGAGATGCCTGAAAAAAGCAGAAAGCGGCCTGAGATCGCCATAAAAAGCAGAAAGCGGCCTGAGGTTGCCATAAAAAGCGGAAGCGGCCTGAGGTTGCCATAAAAAGCGGAAGCGGCTATATTCAGTCCATTTTGGCTTGGTCAATTCATAAATCATTCAATTGGACAGGCTTAAATCCCCCATTTCAGAGGGCTCGCAGCGGTGTCCCCAACAGCGGCAACAAGTAAGAACCTCCTCGACAGGCGGACACTGGGAATCTCCGCTGGCTCCATTTCCGTGATATTATTCCCTCTTTGCCGCTGTTTAATCCCCGGTTGCCTGATTTCTCTACCGTATTCCTTCGCAATCCCCCGTTCTCTAGGTGATTGGGTCCCCTGCCTTCTCATTTTTAGCCTCTCAGGAATCTACCGTAGCCCATCGATATTTTAAAGAATCCCCTTGACCTCTCGCTAGGACCCGTCTCCCGTTTTCCGTAGCCTTTGGAGCTAAGTTCTCTACTTCCCCCAGCCCTCTTCAAAACGCCTCTTTTCGGCCAAACCTGACATGTTCCAGTCTTTCTTGTCATTTTAATACGTTTCCTAGCCACATGACTGAGGTACCTGGAACCGATTTAGCTTCCTTGTGGAGATGTCTCGGTATACTCATAGTTGGCACTTTTTAATTATAGTTTGTTCTAGGGGGAAGAAATTAAGAGCCGTTTTAATTTGCCAATTTTCTACAATTCTTTTTCTATTTTACCGGTTAATAAAATTTTATTTAAGAAAAGTTTGTGATTGAAAGGGAGGGGATCACATGGGCCAGAATTGAGTGGAACTTGCAGAAGTGGTTCGGTTTTCCCCAAAAAAGCAGTTAGAGTACTGTTTTTGTAGAGAAATGCATTGGTTGCACAGTTTTTTGTCAAAATTGAAATAAAGACGACCACATTTAAGCGGATTTCGGACCACAAACCTTTAAATTTGGCAGGTTTATAGCGCGTAGATTCATAGTCGCCTTTATCCCTGAATCATTAGCTTGTGTCTAAATTCAGTTGGTCCCGCACGGATTTATTGCAGATCATCAAATCCGCCCCTAAAAAAATGCGGCAAACAACATTATTTGAATTTACCGTTGGAATGTTTATAAGTCGTGGCGGGACCAATTCTGTACTTTTATAAAAATTTTGAGACCAGCGGATATCCGGACTCTTTTCGCCAATTTTGCCTGTTTAATGTTATTCACGTTCAAATGTAGCTGATTTCAGTGCTTAATCGATTCGCGCTTTTCGACAAATCTGCTCATTTCACCACCAGAAATGCCTAAGAGGCGGTTATACGACATTTTCTCCGCGACAATTTCTCCGCGACATTTTCTCCGACAAAAACGACAATTTCTCCGAAGTTTTTGAACTTCGCGCCAACAGCGACAACTTCTCCGCGACATTTTCTCCGAAGAGCTTCCCAGATGTTTTAGTTAATTTTTACACATTTTCACGCGGATTTTACCAAATATTTCATGTTTCAGACATATCTAGTCCTAGATCCCGCAGGGGCTTAGTCTTAGAACAACAGGATACTTTTGTTAGTTAAGCCTCCGCCAAAAAAGGCTTAGTCTTAGAACGACAGGGGTGATATTGTATCGTAAGCCACCAATTTCCATCCAACATTGATTAATTGTGTTTTATGTGATATTTTCGATGAAATTGCGTTCTTTTGAAAAACGGAGAAAATGTCGTTTTCGCCGGAGAAAATGTCGCGGAGAAATTGTCGTTTTGTGCGGAGAATATGTCGCTTTTCGGGGTCCGAGAAAATGTCGCGGAATCGTATGCCTCTTAGAATAAATACTAAGGAAAGAGGAGAAAATGAAAAAATGACTAAATGCATCTGGAAGTGATCACGAGATGGCGTGGGTCAAAAGCGGCTATAAACTATAATTACACAGTTATAAACCACTTATGTTTTGCAATTAGGAATAAAAAAAAATAGAAAACATTTTAGTCGTTTCGTTAATTAAACTATATTAAATTCTTCCTTTTAAAAGCAAAAGGTCCCGCACGGATTCTCTACGATTAACGAATCCGCCCCTAAAAACTGCGGCTAATGACATTTTTTGAATTTACCGCGGAAGGTTACCCAATCGTGCTGAGACCAATTCTGTACTTTTATAATGAATTTCCTAGACCACTTCATTTCTTTCGTCGATTTCCGCGGTCATCAAGTCGTTTTCCTTCAAACTTCATGATATTTTAGTGCTTAATCGTTTAAAAAAGATGATTTCCATGTGGTTGACGAGGTTATACTGTTTGAAACGTGAAAAAGCCGTCTCCGTGACTTTTTCAAATGGGGAGCTGGTTTATAAGCGATTTTCTTAATCTCGCCAAATTTACGTTGTTACTCGTGAAAGGCGCTTGCTTTATTCCTAATGGCAAAACATAAGTGGTTTATAACTGTGTAATTATAGTTTATAGCCGTTTTTGACCCACGCCATCTCGTGATCACTTCCAGATGCATTTAGTCATTTTTTTCATTTTCTCCTCTTTCCTTAGTATTTATTGATTTTCATAATCATAAAATCGTTTTTTTAGAACCGAGGAGATGGGCGACGCACAGAACGCCAAGAACCCCGCTCCGGTTCCCCTAACCCCCGATCAGGTTAGTTGCCACTTTTTAAAATTAAACTTTGTATTCTTTAGGGTTTTTTAAACCTAAAAATCGAATTACATTGGGAAATTCATTTTTAAATCATCGTTTTAGATCCGCGAGCAGCTGGACACGATTGCACGTATTTTCGAGGAATGTAGCGATATGGTGGGTTTTTCTTAATTTTTATGCTATTTTGCTTGTTTTTAAAGGTTAATTTTGTTATTTTTAGAATCGGAGGCCTGCCAACCCTGCGAACGCTGTGGCTCCGCCTGTCAATGCTGTGGCCCCGCCTGTCAATGCTGTGGCCCCGCCTGTCAACGGCAACAACCCAAATGCTGGTATTTCGGTCTTCCAATCGCTTCAAAATTTGTTTTCAGCCGGCAGCGCCTCCATCGAGCCTTCTGATGACGTGAACGGTGTCGCCGACCCTGCCAATGACGTCATCCAGAGCAACGGAGTGGCTCATCCTGTCAAGAATGAGAACAAGAAGAAAAACAACAAGAAGAAGAACGTCATCCAAGCCAACGGAGCGGCTGAACCTGTCAACGGCAACAACTCAAATGCTGGTATTTCGGTCTTCCAATTGCCTTAAAAATCGTTTTTAGTCGATAGCGCCGCCATCAAGCCTTCTGAAGTCGTGGGTCAATCTATCAAGAATGAGGTCACCCAAGCCAACGGAGTGGCTAAATCCGCCAAGATTGACGTCATCAAAACCAACGGAATGGTTCATCCTGCCAATGGCGTCAAGCCTTCTGATGACGAAGCTCAACCTGCCAAGTCCAATGGTGTGGCTCAACCTGTCAATGGCAACAATCCAAATGCTGGTAATTTAGTCTTCCAATTGCTTTGAAAATCAATCGTTTTTAGTCGATAGCACCGCCATCAAGCCTTCTGAAGTCGTGGGCCAATCTGTCAAGAGTGACGTCATCCAGACCAATGGAGTGGCTAAATCCGCCAAGATTGACGTCATCAAAACCAACGGAATGGTTCATCCTGCCAATGGCGTCAAGCCTTCTGATGACGAAGCTCAACCTGCCAAGTCCAATGGTGTGGCTCAACCTGTCAATGGCAACAATCCAAATGCTGGTAATTTAGTCTTCCAATTGCTTTGAAAATCAATCGTTTTTAGTCGATAGCACCGCCATCAAGCCTTCTGAAGTCGTGGGCCAATCTGTCAAGAGTGACGTCATCCAGACCAATGGAGTGGCTAAATCCGCCAAGATTGACGTCATCAAAACCAACGGAATGGTTCATCCTGCCAATGGCGTCAAGTCTTCTGATGACGTAACTGATCCTGTCAAGAATGGTGTCGCTGAACCTGTCAACGGCAACAACCCGAATGCTGGTAATTCGTTCTTCCAATCGCTTCAAACAACATCTTTTCAGTCGGTAGCGCCGTCGAGTCTTCTGATGTCGCGGCTCAATCTATCCAGAATGACGTCATCCAGACCAACGGAGTGGCTCAACTTGCCAATAATGGGAACAAGAAGAAGAAGAACGTCATTAAAACCAACGGCATGGCTCATCCTGCCAATGGCGTCAAGTCTTCTGATAACGTAGCTGATCCTGTCAGGAATGGTGTGGCTGAACCTGTCAACGGCAGCAACTCGAATGCTGGTAATTCTTTCTTCCAATCGCTTATCCTTTTCAGTCAGTAGCGCCATCATCCAGCCTTCTGATGTCGTGGCTCAACCTGGCATGAATGGTGTCGCCGAAACTGCCAATGACGTCATCCAAGCCAACGGAGGGGCTCCACCGGTCAACAATGGGAACAAGAAGAAAAACAAGAAGAAGAAGAACGTCATCCAAGTCAATGGTGTGGCTGAACCTGTTAAGAATGACGTCATCAACGCCAACGGAGTGGCTGAACCTGTCAACGGCGACAACCCGAATGCTGGTAATTCGTTCTTCCAATCGCTTCAAATAACATCTTTTCAGTCGGTAGCGCCGTCACCGAGTCTTCTAATGACGTGGCTCCTGTCAAGAATGGAAACAAGAAGCAGAAGAACGTCATCAAAACCAACGGAGTGGCTCATCCTGCCAATGGCGTCAAGCCTTCTGATGACGTAGCTCAACCTGCCAAGTCCGATGGCGTCGCTGAACCTGTCAATGGCAACAACCCGAATGCTGGTAATTCGTTCTTCCAATAGATTTAAAAATCGTTTTCAGTCGATGGCGCCGTGATGCAGCCTTCGGATGACATGGCTCAACCTGTCAATAATGGCGTCGCGGAATCTTCCAATGGCGTCGATGTCGAGAATGACGTCATCCAGCCTTCTGATGCCGTGGCTTCTGTCAAGAAAGGGAAGAAGAAGAGAAATAGGAAGAAGAAGAACGTCAACCCAGCCAATGGTGTGGCTCAACCTGTCAACAACGGCGTTGGTCTGCCTGCCAACGCCGTCATCGTCAACAATGAAGTCGTTCGAATTCCTCCTGCCCTGCTTGCCGACCTTGCCAACCCCGAGGGGACCGAATTCCACGATACTTCCTGCCGGACGTATGTTGCCGACTGCGTCCTGCACGTGAACCCTCCTATTGAGTACGTCGGACTGCCTGACCCCAAGGAAGAGTCCAAGGACCCGTACATCCTCGTGAGCTATTTGGTGAGTTTTTTGTAATTTCCTTGGAATTTGGGCGCTTGGCAGCCGCTTTTGGTAGCCTTAGGCCGCTTCAATAGCCTCAGGCCGATTTTCACAGCATTAGGCCGCTTTTGATAGCCTCAGGTCGCTTTTGACAGCCTCAGGCCGCTTTGGATAGCCTTAGGCCGCTTTTCATAGCCTCATGCCGCTTTTAATAGCTTTGGGCCGCTTTTCTCAGCCTCAGGCCGCTTTTGATAATCTTTTTTGCCTTTTTTTTCACAGCCTCAGACCGCTGTTGTATTCTCGTGCCTCTTTTTATAGCTTTTGGCTGCTTTTCACATCCCAGGCCGCTTTCACAACCTCAGGCCGCTTTCATAACCTCAGGCCGCTGTCATAACCTCAGGCCGCTGTTGAAATCCCCAGGTTTAATGGCTTTAGGGCGTTTCTGATGGCCTCCGGCCGCTTTTGGTAGTCTTAGACCGCGTTTGACAGGCTCAGGCCGCTTAGCGGCTCCCTCATTATAATGCAACTATGAATTTCAGAACGAAAAGGAGCACCTTCCTCATATCGAAAGTCTCATGCGGGCGACGCTCAGCGAGCCGTACCACATCTACACCTACCGCTACTTTACCCACCACTTCCCCGACTTGTGTCATTTGGTAAGTTTTTGATTTTCTACGCGTCGCGGCGCGCTGGAACTCGTTTAGCACCTCTTTTCGGCGCCAACTTCGCGCCGCGAAGCCCCTGATTTTCAATTTAAAAAAATATCGATTTCAGGCCTTCGAGAGAGAGACGGGCGAGTGTGTAGGAGTGGTTCTGGCCAGGGTCGAAGAGAAGAGGCCGAAGGTAGACAAAAAGGCGGAGGAGAAAACTGACAAGAATGGCAATGAGGACAACTCTATCGAGGAGAAGCCGCTGGTTGACTTGAATGCAGAGATTTTGGTCGGCTACGGCTACATTGGAATGCTCGCCGTGGTACCGAAGATGAGGCGCATGGGATTGGGTTAGTTTATGAAGAAGAAAGTCCAAACTCGCGTCAAAACTGCTTTTTTCCCTCCAAAATCTGCGCGTCGGCACAACTCTAAAAAATGGTGGACCGTGTGCATTTCCTGTCGAAAACTACGCTTCGTAGTTAATAATTTTACCTAAAATTCCTATTTGCAGCCAGTCGCCTGGTTCGAACGGTGCTGGATGTGATGATGGTCAAATACAAGTGCCCTGGAGCCTACCTCGACACGGAGGTGTGCAACGAGGCCGCCCTGCGCTTCTACGCCAAATTCGGATTCATCAAGTCAACCTATTTCTACAAGTGAGTCTCTCTCTCTTTCTCTAACCTCTCTCTCTCTAACCATCTATCTCTGCGTCTCTAACCTTCTTCCTATCTCTGCGTTTATACCCTTCTTTCTGTCTCTGCGTCTCTACCCTTCTTCCTATCTCTGCGTCTCTAACCTTCTTCCTATCTCTGCGTCTCTGTTTTCTCTCTCTCTCTCTAACCCCCCTCTTTCCAGGTACTACCTGAACCATAATGACGCCTACCGTCTCCTCCTCCTCTTCACCCCCACGGACTACAAGGACGTTCTCGGCAAACTCCCCAGTCTCCGGAAGGCCGTCGACCCTTGCCACCACCCCGTGATCAAGTCCCATGTATCTTCGGACCATCTTGTGAAGTACTGCCAACCGACGCAGTTATACCTCCGTTACAAGCCTTCTGAAGGGCATCGTATCCAGCGTCCTCCGTCGTACCCCGCGTACCAGCAGCTGCCGGTAGCTCCTCCAGAGCCGGATCTTGATGACGAATTGGTCGAGGAGATGAACCGAGAGCGTGAGCAGGCCACAATCCCGGAAGAGGAGCTGAATGAGGTACTCGAAGAGCCGCAGCCGGTAGTCGAAGAGAGGGAACCGACGCCGGAACCGGTGCTGACGAGGAATCAGAGGAATAAGCAGATGAGGAGGCAGAGGAAGGCCCAGAGGGAGAATGGAGAAGGGACGTCGCAGGAGGGCACTTCCCAGGATGAATCTCAGGAAGATGCCTCTCAGGAATCCCAGGAGGAGGCTTCTCAGGAGGAATCCCAGGAGGAAACCTCTCAGGAATCCCAGGAGGAGGCCAAGACCGAGGATTCGGCGGAGGAATAGACACATTTTTACCCATTTTGTACATTTTTATGAAGGCGTATAAAGTTGATTCGCTTCTTTCTTTTCTATGTCAAGCGTGGTTGTCCACTGATTTCTTCATTGTCCGACCAGAAATTGGAATTCTGGGTTAAGAATGTACGAATGGGGCGGAGGCGTCGGGGAGGTCAGTAAGTTTTCAGAATTCAAGAACCTCTGAAGCCGAAAATCAATTCTTAAAGGCCTCTTTTTGGCAACCATAGGCCGCTCGATCGGCTTTTTGAGAATTTAAGTCGCTTTTGGCAAACAGGCCACTTGACCTGCTTTTTCGGAATTTAAAAGCCGCTTTTGGTAATCAAAGGCCGCTGCTTTTCGACCATTAGATGATAATAGTGCATGATTATGTGGCTGTGTTATAAATGTATTGTTTTAATGAATCTAGTTTTTACAGGATTTTATGAGAACTTGGATAACCTTAACAGGGGGACCAACATTTAAAATTCCAAGATACCCTCTTTTTCTTCAAGGAAAGCCGTTCGTTCACGGACTGAATAATCAGTGTTCCCAGCTGAGGTAGTTTTAAAACTTCTCGATGGGGGTAAATCCCCTAATCTGATGGAAGAAAGTAAAGGGAAATGGATTTGGAATGGCACATGTGGGCGTACTGTGTGATGTTGCGTAGAGGATTTTCGCGCCAAAAAGCACCTCGGACGCCAATTATCGGCCTTTGGAGGGTGAAGGTAGCAGTATGCGCAGATGACCGCTTTTTACAACATACGGCCGCCTTTTACAGCAGAAGGCCGCTTTTTACAGCAGAAGACCGCTTTTTTACAACATAAGGCCGCTTTTTAAAGCAGAAAACCGCTTTTTTACAACATAAGGCCGCTTTTACGGCAGAAGGCCTCTTTTTACAACGTAAGGCCGCGGAAGACCGCTTTTTACAACATAAGCCGCTTTTGACAGCATTTTGTGATCCACAGGTCATGAAGTTCGAAAATGAACAGACGGTTAAGGACATGAAAACAAAGACAACAACCAAAAGCAAAGCAAACATACTATTAGGGATTAAATAGAAAGAAAGCAACAACAACACTAAAACAAGTCTTTCCCATCAGTTTATTGTCCTATCCACTCCTTCTCAGCAGAATTTCCTGCGACGGTCGTTGTGCGTGTCCTCAAAGTACATGAAGTCGATGAGGAAGGTGGATGCCACCAGGATGGCCTTCATCTGCGGGTTGAGGTCCATGGGGAAGTGGACGCTGAAGGTATCCGCATCCGTCATCATCTCCTTCCACGCGCCTCCGTAGTGCTTCACAATGGTGCCCACAGGCTGCATGGTCGTGCAGGAGACCACAGTGAACGGGGCCGTTCCTTGGGGGATCATCGGGGCGACGATCTGGAAGAACGGGCGGTTCGTCGCATCCGTGATGAGGAAGCCGGTGCCGTGCTGGCGGATGAAGCCAATCTGAAGAGAGAGGTTAGAGGGTCCATAGGGGAGGCCTACGTTCACTCCAAGAGGAGCCTCAACCATCGCCTGACTGCCGCCGGACATGTAGTGGACCTGAGGGCGGTGGATTCGGCACACTTGCTGGCTGGCATTGTTGACTAGGACCATGGTGAAGGCACGGTCCTTGCCTCCGAACTGCTTCTGCACGTTGGAAGAGACCTCGAGAGCGTAGTAGACCTGAAACAAGTGGCTTATCTCTTTCTTTCTTTTTCTCTCTCTCTCTCTCACCTGCTGTCCTATCCCATTCTTCAGAATGTACCGATTGGCCGTCTCGTAGCCGGTCATCACCTCCATCCACTCCACTTGCTGATCCACGATTATGGTATCCACCGCCGTGAGGTATTCCAGCCCGGCCGGACAGCCGGCCACTTTGCCCACAGCTGGCATCCAATTGGCCACCGGGCGACCACCCATGGGACGGGCCATCTGTTGCTGGGGGTAGCCTCCGGCGCCGTAGCCACCCTGGCCGTAGCCGTAGCCTCCTTGGCCGAAGAAGCCACCGGCGGAGAGACGATCATCGGATGCTTCGGGGAGGGCATCGGTGGTTGAGGGGAGAGCATCGGAGGAGGTGGGGAGAGGAGAAGGCATGGAGACGACTGGAAGGGAGGGAGGCACGAGTAGAAATGATGAGAAAGGAGGAGGGGGAGAGGCCACGTGAACTTTCACGTGACGTTTCGTGGCGGAAACAACTTCACGCGAAGTATGCTGATTAGCGGAACTTTGCATATCTGTCTAGGTTTCTACCTTTTTTAATCTGTGGTTTCTACCTTTTTTTAGTCTGTCTCTCTTTTTATCTCTTTCTTTCTGTCTCTCTCTCTCTATCTATATCTCACTCTGTTTCTCTCTCTCTCTGTGTCTCTCTCTGTCTTTCTCTCTCTGACTCTCTCTGTCTTTCTTTCTTTCTCTCTCTCTCTCTCTCTCTCTCTCTCTCTCTCTCTCTATCTATCTCTCTCTCTCTGTGTATCTGTCTCTTTCTGTCTGTCTGTCTGTCTGTCTGTCTGTCTGTCTGTCTGTCTGTCTGTCTGTCTGTCTGTCTGTCTGTCTGTCTGTATCTCTCTCTCTCTAAAACAAATCAACTCTAACCAATCTTTATTCCACTGCAAACCAAAACAACTAACATCCTCTAAAGAAGACCGAGTACCCTTCCATTTCAATAGTCATAAACGGCTTCTCCTCCTCTCCCCTCGTACAAATCCATTTGTTGTTGGCCACTTTTACACACCGGTTGAAGAGAAAGTGCATAACATCTTGCACATCGCGGATCATACAGCGGTCCATTGTCAGATCAACCATTTTTCCAGTTTCCAGCATTCTCTGAAAATGAGACTTTGATTAAAACTGTATTTAAATTGAAATTACCTCAATAAAAGCGATGACCTGGTCGGATGTGACCAAGGCATTGGAAAGAGAGAGGTGCTTCCGAGCCTTGATGGAGTTGAGGACGTCGAAGGTGAGATAATAGTTGTCGTCGATTTCAACCTGGAATTGGAATGATCAGTCAAGAGTTGTCAAATTTGGATTATTTGTTTTTGGTTTCAAATGACGACTGTAAAATGAAAATAAACCCACCTCATCCACATTGCTCGTGTCATAATGAAAGTTTTTAATTTCAGAGCCGCCTACTGTATTCATCTTCAGTGATTGGATTTTGGCCTTCTGAAAAGATGAAATTTAGTTTTCAGAAGATAAATGTGACATACCTTGAAGAACTCTACAATGTGGGGATCTTTGTTTTCGAGATAGTTGCAATTGAGAACGCTAATTTCGCCCAGAGACAGGAGGAAACTGCAGGCTTGGGGGGATAATGATGTGACCTGAAAGAGAAGAGGTAAGAGAAGAGGTCAGAGAAGAGGTAAGAGAGAAAGAGAGAGAGGGAGAGATACAGAGAGAGAGAGAGAGAGAGAGAGAGAGAGAGAGAGAGAGAGGGAAAACTCACAATAACGTTGACAGTTAAGTCAGAGAACTTCACTTGCTTGCATTCCTCAAACAGCAGTTGATGCATCTGTTTCCCGTCAGCAATGTAAACACAATTATTCTGAAAAGTTATATTTATTTAATTTTTTTAAATTAAAAAAAAATAAAAATCACCGAAATCGATATTTTCTTCAATTCCGTGGGATAGACAAACTTCTGATTACGGTGACAAAGAGCCTGAGCCCATTTGCTGCTTTGATGAAAAGAAGAGAAATCTTTGTGAGTCATCTGAAACCGATCCTTGCTTTATTGATTTTAAAAAAAGTTTACCTTTTTAAGGATCTGGTCCTGGAGATAGAGGGGAATCTGAGAGAATTTGATGGAGTTTGATGGCGTCTTGTTTTCAGGGGTGGGGGACATGGTGATTTTCTAATCAGAGAATTTGAAGAAGGGAAAGGCTTTTTTGAATGAATTTGGGAGAAGAAAAAAGCCAATACTGATATGAAATGGAGAAAAAGCAGATCCGCAGAAGACAATTGCCCTCATCACTCAACCGTAATTGGGGAAAGTAGATCATCGATTAAATTTGAGAAAAGCGAATTCCATAATTCCCAAAAAGCTGATTTTGGGAAATCGGGCCGACCCGAGGTTTTCTGAAAATCGAATATTAAATTTAACTCATTCAAAACTTAATATTTTTCTGTTATTTTTGTTATACTGTGTAAAGGAAGATTCGAACTACCCTATATAAAATTTTGGAAATTTCCATGGCCGAGTGGCTAAGAGGTCGGACTGGTAATCCAAAACTACCCCAGTTCGATCCCCGCTCGAGGAAACTTTTTTGCGTCAAGTTTTTTGAAGAATAGTTATACTAGAAACACTTATTTTCCACCATACCTATCAAATACTTTTTCCTAACTTTTGAATTTGGTCTCCAACCAAAGACAGGGTAGCCCGGAGCCACCCCATAAAGCGATTAGTTGTTTTCTTTGTTTTTAGTTTTTTTCTGTTTTTGTAATGTGTATTAAATAAAGTTTACAAAACTTGAATACCTCTGTATCCTTGTTTGAGTAGATTAATCGTGTTTCCTACCTTCAGAGAAATAGATCGACCGACGGGAATAATCAATAATTCACTTGTTTGTTCAGTTTAACCTTTTAAATATCGTTCGGAAATGAATAAAACATATTTAAATGGAAAATTGTAATCTTACAGGATTTCGCTGCGGGACCCATCATCTCTTCAACTTGCTTGGCGCCTCTCTTCCTTAATGAATTTCAGTTTCAGTAGAGCACTGTTTGACCTATTTATTATCCTTTGCACATTTCTTTTTATTTTAATATACATATTTTAACATTAAATTATCGATTTTCTACACAAAACATGTCAATTCACGCTGTAAAAATGGGGAAAGTTGAGAAAATGTGGGTTCACATAACCCAAGTCATTTGAATTGTGTTTAGTTCTTTTTTTATATATTTTAATTTTGTTAATCAGGAGTTTAAAAGAGTTATTCGAATTCAATTTAGGTGATCTACGTGAACTACGGTAGTTTTTTTTAGCTACTGCTTGAAAGTGATTGCAGAATATTTGCCACTTGCTGTCTTGAACCACGCTAATTTGATTAAGTTTTTTTTAAATTTTAATTAAAAAACATTGTAATTTTAGTTAATTTTACAATTCCACTCGGTGGTAAAAACCAACTTGTGCAATATGCAAATGCCCTCTTTCAAGCCTTCTAAATTATCTGTCCGTATCATTTTCATGGCGACCAATCGATAGAAATATCCATTAATTCATTTTCCCCACATTTTTTTTGTTTATTTTACCGTATAAATATCGATTGAGAATAAATAAAACCCCTTTAAAGCAAGAATCGTAGATTTCCAAGGATTTCGCGGCAGGACCCATGATCTCCTCAAAAATCTTAGCCGCCTCTCTTTGACCAGCATATTCTCTTTAGTTCATTTTGTCTTTGTCAATGCCCTATTTAAACATTTAATTATCGATTTTTTTACATTTAATTAGCGCTTTTCTACATAAACATGCAAGTTCGCGCCGTAGAAGTGGGGAAAAGTGGAGAATGGATTTTCATGTGCTCGGCTTGTAGTTTATCTTTTTCTCCATTCAGATGAAAAAAAAACAGGATAACCAAAGTATTTGAATTCAAATTAGATGATCTACGGGAGTTTTTTGATATACAATGTGAGAAATTGATTGCAATTCACATTTTGTCACGTCTCCTACAATCAGGCTAATATCATGGCGCCTTTTTTTGTTATTTTGTTTTAAGTTTTACATTATAATTTCACTATCCACACGATTAAAACCCGGTTTTTAATCGTGTGGCCGCTTGACCTGCCTTTTGACAACTAAAGCCGCTTTTGGCAACCAAAGGCCGCTTGAAAACCAACACGTAAAATGTGCAAATGCTCTCTTTCCAAATCCTTTCCATAAAAGTGTCCACTTATCATCATTTCCATTGTGAATCATGTCATTTTCCCTTAACATTCTATTTTCTTGATCAATTTTAATCAATAAATCAATATTTTTTCCAGAAAGGAGAATGGTCTCCTTTACTGTCAATGTGGAACAGGATCGAGCCGACGAATTCATCGAACTCCTGGTGGGCGCTTAATTTATTTTTAAATTCTTAAAAAATATTTTATATAGTTGTCGCCAATTATAATTCCCAGCGATTTACAAATGTAACCTTGACGCAATATTGCGTATATATGCTTAAACACACGATTTTTTGTACGCAATTTCGCGTTTGGTGTCATTTAAGCCTGAAATTAGGATTGGCGACGATTATTTTTACCTACCTTAGATTAATAAGAATTTAATAATTTATTGATTTTGTTCAGAGGGTCCACAACTTCACCAACTCCACCGTCCAGTGCCCCGTGTTCCCTCCGGTGGACCCCCGGCCGCGTCCCCTCTCGGCGCAGGAGGAAGAAGACCTCAAACTATTCAACGCAGACGGCTACGATGGCTACCTCGGTTGGTTTATTTTACATTTTATTTGTTTTAATAGTTTTTTAAATTTTATTTTTTTTAAATTTTGAATTTAGAGGACGATATGACCAGAATCACGAGGCGCCAGCTCGAGAAGGAAGAGGCCGAGCGTCGGGAGGCCGAACGCCTGGCTGGACGCGGTTGGTTTTATTTTAATTCTTTTTTTAAAGTTTAAAAACAATTTTTATTTCATTTTTTATTATAATTTTAGATCGGGAGTCTCCCAGGAGGCAGAAGCGGCCTGCTGCTACCAGGTGGAGCAGCCGTAAGAAGGCTAAGGCCGCGCCTGTCCGCAGGCAGAACATTCCCAGTCAGGACGAGGTTTCTGAAGTTTATTTAAAATTTAAATTCAATCTTCAGGAAGTCATGGAGGAGTTTGTCATTTTGGATGCTGGCAATGTGGGGAACGAGGGCAGCGGCCACAACAGCGACGAATTGAGTACGTATTGTTTTTGCTTTCTTCTTGTACCACATTTTCCGACTGACGCATTTTGGTTACGGTAGTCGATGTCTCATCAGTTTTGACCGGTGTAAGCCAAACTGAACGCATTTTTCGGTTAAAATAGCTGGAAATGCACGAAAAAACACTCGAAAATGGACCGAAACAAACTACAGTTATCGATGGCGTCTATGCGAAAAGTTAGTACGTGATGGTACACCCAAGCGAAAAACCCGCGAAAATAGTTTCTCTATCGAAAATTGATCTATAATTGTAAATCAAAAAATTTAAATATTTTTAATGATGTTTTCATCGCGTTTGCTTCCTTTGCGTACCAAATTTTCCGCCTTACGCCATTTTGATTACGGTAGGGTACTCACCCATTTTGGTAGTTGTTTAACAAAAATGAACACATTTTTGGTTAAACTGGCTGAAAAATCAGCTGGAAACTAGTAAAAAAATTAGATTTGTAACTTGTGGCGTGCGTGCGAAAATTTAGTACGTAATATGTAGCTTGAACGGTAGGCCGACATGGGTCGAAGCGAACAAAATTGCATTAATATTGCAACAAACAACAACGAACAACATTGCCAAAAAGCGGTCCAAGCGGCCTTTGGTTGTCAACAAGCGGCTTTTTATCGCTAAAAGGCAGGTCAAGCGGCCTTTGGCTGCCAAAAGCGGACCAAGCGGCCTGTGGTTACCAAAAATGGCCCGTGGAAACCCTGTGAATATACATTAAAATTGGTTTTTTTTTCAGGGTCTCCAGTGCGCAAGAGGCGGGTTACTGTAAAGTCGGAAGTCTTCACTCCTGACAAGTGTCCTCTGAGGGAGCGCCTGAGGCCCCGCACCAGAATCCCCGATAAATCTCTTCGGATGGCCGTCCACAGCAGCGAAGACAGCTCTGCCGACCACGATGACCAGGAGGAGTACGGAAAGAAGGGGAAGATTAGGAAAGTGCTTCCGCTGATGATCAATTGCCGTGTGAGTTGGCAGTAGTCAAATTTTCAGACCGCTTGGCCTGCTTTTTGGCAATCCAAAGGCCACTTGACCTCCTTTTTAATTGATTGAAATTCCAGGAATGCGGGAACAGGGCGAAGCGTTCGAGGCCCCGCCAGATGTACCACGTAATGAGCTTCCACTCGACGGAGAGGAGCCTCAAGTGCCCCCATTGCCCGTTCGAAGCGGCTCGGTTCGTTGTTTTTAGCTCATTTGGATATAGCCTCCTTTTTAGTAGGTCATCTGTGAGGCTCCACTGTGGCAACGTGCACGACTCCAACGACGAGCCCATCGATATCGTGTGAGTTTCTCTTTCTCTCTCTCTCTCTCATTCTCTCTCTCTCTCTTTTCTCTCTCTCTCTCTCTCTCTCTCTCTCTCTCTCTTTAAACCACTCCTTTCCAGCACCGATGCCAAGAGGGACATCTGGGACGCAATGATGAAGAAGTGCTACCCCGAGTTCGCCGACGACACCGGATTCTACAAGGAGCGCATCAGCACCTACTAATTGGCCTTCGTTGCTTCACTTTCTCAATTTTGTTTTACGTTGCCATGTTTTAGCCCTTTTCTAGAGATAAACTATTATCCCTGTTGATTTTCTTTTGAAGACCTCGGGGAATGGCAGTCCTTTAACTTCTGAAACAATCGGAACTGAAAGAAACTTTTGCCACGGGACAGTCCTTTAATTATTTTGGAAAAGTATAACATAAACGAAATAAGCGAACGGGAAAAGAGGCCGGAATCGATTGCAGGTGCAGTAACCAAATACTGGTCGGTGGTGAAATCGATGGCGAAAAACAACATTTTCACGTCACGATCGCGGCATAACAATTGTCCTGAACAATCCCATTTAAACGTTTTTTTGCAAAAGAATAGTACATTTGAACTGCTTTTTGGTAATTAAAAGCCGCTTTTTGGCAAGAGAAGGCCACTTCATCTGTTTTTTGTTGTTGGTAATTTGGAGCCGCTTTTTGGCAACAACAGGCCGGTCAGTCTGAATTTTTGCAATTAAAGCCGCTTTTTGGCAACCATAGGCCGCTTGACCCACTCAACTAAATTCCACAGTAGGGTTACGGTTCGAAAGCTCTTTTCAAGCTGAAAAACATTGTAATTGACAGAAATATTTTGTTTTTACTGAATTTTAGTACCGAATTGTAAGCCAAAAAACCGCAAAAAAGTGGGGTTTTAAGTATATTTTTGTACTTTTCGCCTTGTCATATATTGAAGTTTCCCATCAAAAAGCTTAAATGTTGGAAATTCACACACTCACTTACACACATACCACACACACGCACACACACACACACGCACACATTAATTGAAACAATTATTTAAGCTTGCTTACAGTATGCTCAAGTGGGTGGCCTTGCTTGTGACTGCGGCCCTCGCCTGCAGAGACGGAGTGGACAACGTCATTGAGGTATTCGATACCACCCACGGTAGGTCTCTCAAGAGCCTTGAGTCATTCCTAAGAAAGAAAGTGTGTGCTCGTGTGAATGTGAGAGAATGAAAGCGTGATATCGTTCAGGAAACGGAAAGATACTCTTCCACGACGTGGAGATCTGGACCTACGACATGCACAAGAACCCCTCCTGCTCTGGAGGCAGTGCCAGCTTCCAGCTCCCCGGATACTTCAAAGTCGCCAAAGGTTAGGAGAATTACTATTTTTATGGCTTTAGTGGTATTTTCGGCCTAAACTCTAAGTTCTCTTAGGGTTTAAGGTCTTTCGAAAGGGCCTGAAACTTCTTCGCCCAAGTTCTTTAGGTCGTAATGGTACTTTTAACTGTCCAATAGTAAATGTTTAACAAATCCATTGTCAGGAACCATCGAGATCCGCGAAGAAGTGAAGGAGACGTCCCTCCTTTTGGCCCTGTCGGCTGAGCAGAATTCCTGGCTGGTCGGCGTCATCTGCCTCAACGGAGCCAGCAAAAGCAGCTATGTCTCCGACGATCTCTGGTAAGAATCTGAGCTTCTCTCTCTCCCTCTTTCGCCTCGCAGCTGTTGAAGCTTGTCACAAAGCGGCCCTTGGTGGCCAAAAAGCACACCAAGCGGCCTTTGGTTGTCAAATGCGGCTTTTTAATGCTAAAAAGCAGGTCAGGCGGCCAACGGCTGCCAAAAATGCCGCTTTTAATCACCAAAAATCAGGGTAAGCGGCCTTTGGTTGCCAAAAAGCGGCTTTCAAATCCCAAATCTTCAGCAAGTACGACTTCTGCAAGCTGACCGGCATGTGCGGAAGAATCTCCTCCAAGTCCCGTGTCGACATCTCCCACTTCATCCCGAAGGATCTCATTTACAGCGGGCCTTCGCCCAGTTCTCATGTCCCTGTAGGTCCCCTTTTCTTATTTGACCTACAATTTAGAGGCTAAAAACACTGAAAAGGAGTCCATTTTCAGGGAGATTGGAAGGTGTCCGCCCAGGTGCTCCACGGAAAGACGGTCATCGCTGGAGTCCGCCTCGGAAAGGGAGGAGCCTGGCTCAAAGTCGGGAGCAAGAGTCATGGAGAACTCTAATCGATCCATTTGTTGATAATTTTTGTTGTTTTGCATTTCACGATTCCGATAAATTGATTCAAGTCAGTCGATTTTGAGCCAACAATTTAAAGCCGCTTTTTGGCAATCAAAGGCCGCGTTTTTTAGAGTATTGTCCTTATTTTAAATGACAGTCATTGTTTTTTAAAGGACTGTCATTGTTTTTATGACTTTTTTGGACCTCCTCCTTACATATAACGTCCAGGTGTGCGATAAATGGATTCGAGCCAGTCGCTTTTGACCAATTTTTGGTAATAAACAGTTTATAACAATATAACAAAATCGCCTTAGAACTATCGGAGAGGAGGGTGGTGCATCCAGATTCCAGCTTCGCCCAACGGGGCCGCCACATTCATCACGGAGGGGAAGGCAGGATCCACGGGACCGACGACACGGGCGCGCCTGAAGACATTCATTAATTGGCAACCAACAACCGCTTTCTGCTTTTTTGTGGTGACCTCAGGCCGCTTTCTGCTTTTTTTAGCGACCTTAGGCCGCTTCCGCTTTTTTTGGTAACCTCAGGCCGCTTTCTGCTTTTTTTTGCGACCTTAGGCCGCTTCCGCTATTTCTGGCGACCTCAGGCCGCTTCCGCTATTTCTGGCGACCTCAGGCCGCTTCCGCTTTTTCTGGCGACCTCAAATACAAATACAAATACAAATATTTATTCCGAACCACGGCTGGATCTGTAGAGATCTTGAGCGGGTGGTGTTGCTCTCGCCGGCGGATCCCAGTGCTTCTTGTGTAGACGTACTCGACACTACTCCCTGTTGCTGTGAGGAATCGACTACCGAAGGCGACCTCAGGCCGCAAATAAATAAAAATTGGGAAACCTGATGTGGCAGTCCTTTCCGAACTCGTGATTCTGGGTGACGATCATGTTGATGACGAAGACTCGGCGAGGGCTACCGCAGGCTTTGCGGAGGTCGATCACCTAAAATCAGAATATTGCCACCTTTTCTAGCCAATTTACCTGCCAGCCGACTGGTTTGTCGAATTCCACGCGGATCTCTTCGTCCAGCATCATCATGGAGGAGCCGAACTGGAGAACCACCCTGAAACCATCAATTTTTACTCAAAAACGATTAAAAATTCCTACTTCTGTGGGGTATAGGATTCATCCTTGACGTAGTCGAGGTAGAGGAAGAAGAAGCTGACGTCCGTCTTCTTCTGGAATTCCAGGAGGATCGAGTGGGGGGCGGCGCCGTCACTGCGCCAGTACTCCTCCTCACTGTCGGCCATCAGCTGACGGATTCCGAATTGGCCCGACGCGTCTGAACAGGCCTTTAAATTGATAATAGACCTTTAAATCAATTAGTCCTTTAAATCATGGACAGTCATTTAGATTAATTACAGTTCTTAAAACAAGGACAGTCCTTTAAATCAATGACAGTCCTGTAAAACTAAGGACAGTCCTTTAAAAAAGAATAGTCCTTTAAAAACAGGGCAGTCCTTTAAAAGAAGGACAGTTCTTTAAATCAATGATAGTCCTTCAAATATATCAAATTCCTTTGAAAACAAAGACAGTCCTTTAAATCATAAACAGTCCTTTAAATCAATAACATTCCTTTAAAACAAGGACAGTCCTTTAACCAACCGTTCTTGCAGGAGGAGAGGGTCCATTCGGCCTTGGAGGAAATGTCGGCGAACTTGACGCCACTTGCGATGAGGCACGGGGGAAGGAAGTGGACCTGAAATAATCGATTTTATCTAATTTTTAAAAGAATTAATATAATTTATATATATTTTTAAAGAAATAATTAAATTTATCTAATTTTAACAAAATATATAAAGAAATAATAAAGAAATACCCAATCAGTGGGACGGGTGAGGGCGTAGGCTCCTTCAGCCGGTGGAGCGGCCGGCCCAAGCACAGGAGAGGCCATTCCTGAAATTAGCTTGTTGCCCGTTGAAAGCTTGTTGCCCGTTGAAATATAATCAGAAAGATCTACAAAAACACAAAAAAAAGCGGCAAGGGGCCGGGATTCACCGTGCAGTTGGTCCGCCCGCTGCATGTTTGCATGTTCCTGCATGTTTTTTTTGTTTTTTACCAAATTTTCGCCTTGGAACCCTTCGTAAATAACAAAAATAAAGCTTTTAAAGCAATTTTTTCTTGACATACTCTTTTGGCAATCAAATTCTCCTTTTTGGCTATCAAAAGCCGCTTGACCTACTTTTTGACAATTAAAATTCTCTTGTTAGCAATCAAAGCCGCTTGACTTGCTTTTTAGCAATTAAAAGCCGCGTTTTGGTAATTAAAAGCCGCTTGAACAGCTACGAGTGCTCGTTTCTTAGGGATTGGACCCACGTGGGCCATTTTTTGGCACCTCTGAAATTTTAAAGGTCTGAAATTAGATCACTCATATGGTTTAAGAAGCCAAGATGTTCCTTCTAGGGTTAGGCATTTAAAATACAAATACATAATTAAAAGAAGAGAATTAACAAAAAGAAGACAGAAGCCTTTTATTTCCCAAAAGTCTTTCTTATTGGAATCACATGACGATGCAGTTGGCCGCCTGCTGTGTCTGAGAGGCCTTCTTCTCCCTCAGAGCCTCCACTTCCAGCTCCTGTTTCGCCACCTAAATCTTCTGTTTTTTCTCTATTTTGTGGGTTTAGGACCTCTTCGCCGAGCTTTGCCATCTCCTCCTCTGCCAGTTTCGTCTTCCCCATGGCTTCTTCAATCTGCTTCTCCTTCGAGGAGATTTGCTCCATCAGCACCTGAAATGACTCACTCTGCGTCTCTAACCATCTTCCTATCTCTGCGTCTCTAACCATCTCCGTGTCTCTACTTCTCTAACCATCTTCCTATGTCTGCGTCTCTAACCATCTCCCTGTCTCAGCGTCTCTGCGTCTCTAACCTCTTCATCTCGGTGTTACTAACCTGTTTCGACGCCTCTCCTTCTCTAACCCCGCTCTATTCCTCTGTGTTTCTAACCACCTTGGCTTGCATTCTCTACATCTGAGGCCATAAACTAACCCAGGGTTCTCGGCTTCTCTGCTACCTAAGCAATCCAATTGTCACGCCTCTCTGCGTCTCTAACCTCAAAAGAGTTGTGTTAACTCTGCATCTCTAACCTTCCCACAAGAAAGGTCGCTCTGCGTCTCTGACTAACTAATGTCTAACTTTCTCTGCTTTTCTGCTCACTCCGCATTTTTGGCTCTTTAAGAATGAGTTTCGTCTGCGTCTCTAACCACCGGCGGTTCTCGTTTACTCTGCGCCTCTTCCCCATCAAATATTGCTTTGTTCTCTCTCTCCCTCTTTCTCTCTCTCCCTTTCTTTGTTACTCTCCCTCCTCTCGCTCTCGCTCTCTCGCTCTCTCTCTCTCTCCCTCTCCCTCTCCCTCTCTCTCTCTCTCTCTCTCTCTCTCTCTCCCTACCTTCTTCAGACTCTCCATATTCTCAATATTCTTCCCCAGCGTCTCATTGTCCACCGCCAGCATGGCCAACAGGTCGTTCATCTCCTTCACCCTCTCCTCTCCACTCGTGTGGCTCATCTCCATAATCTGAGCCAAACTCTTCGCCTCTTCATTGTCCTCCGGCATCCGAGTGGCCGAGGCAATGTTGATTACGGTAGTCGACAGTTCCAGATGAATCGTCTGAGATCCATCCTCCGGCTTCAGCTCCTTCCAGATCTAATCCCTCCTTTCCTCTTGGATAGTTACAGTAACCCACCCCAGGGAACCTCTTCTCCTCGTCGAAGGCCACCGCTTCGACGATCATCCGATGCTGGGGGTTGTACCTGTTCTCCACCAATTGGATCTCCACTTTGGCCAAGCCCTCCTTCAGAAGGCCTCCGTTCGGATTGACCAGGTAGCGGGTGGGGGCATTGGCCAGCACTCGGAAGGCCACGAAGCGACGGGGGGATACTTTGGTCACGGTGATCGTCTGGATCGCATTGCGGGGCTGCTCCACGTCGAACACAATCAGCTTCTGCAGGAAAGAGGAATTCAGAAGGCTAGGGAGGAGGAGAGACCTGGTCGAGAGAGACCAGTGGAGGGCCGACCGCGCGGAGGGAAGACATCGGAGAGAATGAAATGAAAGGGGAGGAAATTATGCCAATCTGGGCTTCTAGAACTTCTTTTACGTTATTCAAAGGAAGGGCGATGAGTTTGGCGTAAAATGACGTTAAAGACATGAGGAGAGAAGGAGAGAGGGAGAAGAGAGAGAGAGAAAGAGAGAGAGAGAGAGAGAGAGAGAGAGAGAGTATGTGACAGAGAGGCTACCTTAGGTCATCTCTCTCTCTCTCTCTCTCTCCCTCTCTGTGTCAGCCACGTGTGCTTGAAAATATGAAACCAAATCGGTATATGAATCTCTCTCTCATTCTCCGCCGTGTGTCTGAAAATATGAACTCAAAGTGCACCAGGGCGACTTTTGGCGGAAGCCCTTCTGACTCATGCCGCCTGGGCGCCCACCGCCCGTCCTCCTGTGGCCAATTTCTCTTGTTTTCTCAACCTAACCAACCTTTTCCCATCACAACTGTTTTAATATTGGATTTCACCTCTTTATTTTAGTCACTTAGACCTTTAATCAAAGTTTTTTTTTCAGTCTGGACATATTTTCCGGGCTCTTTATTTCTAATCAACTGACATTTTGCGATCTTCTTCTTTTTCATAAGGATGTATGAGGTAAGTGCAGAGAGAGAGAGAGAGAGAGGGGAGTGTGTGTGTGTGTGTGTGTGTGAGTGTTTGTGAGCAGAATTGATGTAGTTAGTTTTCAGGTAACATGAAACGTTGTGACACCATCTGTGTGTCAAGTCACGGGAGCAGTTGTGGAGGATTCCCAATCGTCTCTCCCAGACGTCGTCTAATGTTTGACCCGCTGTTAGAAGAAGCTCCGCTGCGGAATCAACTGCTGAAATCGTAACCAGGAACTGGAGGAGAAGGATCAACAAAAAGGAAAAGAAGGAAGTCAAGAAGAATGACGGATTACAAATTACCCCAGAAATAAACTTTTGATATAAGCATGGTTTATTATATCTTCGAAACTGTCATTGTTAAATTCTAATTGCTTCAAGTTAAACATAATAAGGTAGATTCATTTGGAAGGTCGGTAGATTACTTTTCCCACTTGGCTTCCATCTCCTTCTTCTGGAGTTCGTAGTAGAGAGCTCGGATGTCTTTTGAGTTCTTGCCTTTGGATCCCCCGAACTTGATGAAGGTTCTTCATCGACCCTTTGCATCTTTCTCTGAAAATGGAACTTTTAGTTGTGATTCCAGTAAGATTAGTTTGGAAAGGTGGTTTGAGAAGTTGAAAAACTTACGCCAATCAAGGATTCAGCTTTTTCAAGAAGAGTGGGAGAGTAAGAGCCGAGAGATCTCAGGAGCTTCATGGCATCCAAGGGAGAGGGAGTGGGAGGGAGATCTGGAAATGAGATAAGTTAGAGAGGGGCAGAGAGAGAGAGAGAGAGAGAGAGAGAGAGAGAGAAAGAGAGACATACAGACAAACAGACAGAAGAGAGATAGAGAGGGGGAAGGTTGGGTTCAAAACGTACCCCTGAGCTTCTTGGCCAATTCCTCCACTGAAACCTGGTTCTCCTTGTTCTCATCGTTGGTCTTCTGAGCTTCAAAAGTGGCTTCTGTTTCCCTGACCCTTTTTTTCATCGGCTGAAAATGTGATATCAATTCAGTCTTTCAGAAGTTAGAACCCACCTCCTCTTCCACTTTCTCCTCTGGCTTCCTCTTCTGTCCAGCGTATCTCTGGCTGGTTTCTGAAGCCTCTTCTTCTTCTTCTTCATCATCATCTTCGGTCTGTTTTCTGATGAATTCGAATCTTTGGAGGGCGTATGCGGCTCTGTTGCTGATCTTCTTGTTCGGTCCGCCAACAAACCTAAAATCGGAAGAATGAGACGAGAGAGAGAGAGAGGGAAATAGAGAGAGAGACAAACAGACAGAGAGAGAGAGAGAGAGAGAGAGTTAGAGAGAGAGAAAGAGAAATTCACCTGGAGACCACTTTCTCTAGTCCAGAGACTTCCAGAACTTCCACATCGATGGAGATGAACCAGAGACAGCGAAGGTGGCCTTCCATTTGGGAGCCATCGGCCAGATCTTGGGCAATTCGGCGAGCGGAGGGAATAGACAGGATGGTCTTGGAGAACAGCTCCATGTCGTTAGATACGATGATAATGAAGTGAGGATAATCGTCACTTAGGTCACTTAAAAAGCAAATCTGCAGATTCCCCAAAGACATCTGCTTGTGCCCAGGGGATATGGGGCACTTCTGCGGTATTACCTAAGGGCAGAAGCAGATATGCGTGAGAACAAAATGTAAACTTTCCGAAACTTTTCCTCCATCTCTCTCTCTCTCTCTTATGTTCTCAGCCGTGGAGTCGAAAATATGAAACCAAAGGCCCTGCTGATTTTGATGTTTTGTTACAAAAGTATCAATATATAATCTCCCCCTCCCAACCATAGACACCCATCCGAGCTCTCGGCCGTTTGAAGTTTCTTTAATCCCCGATGTCCATCCGCTTTATGAAAACGCGCAAAAAAAAAAACGAAAACTTTTTCTTCTCAAAGTCAGAGAGAGAGAGAGAGAGAGAGAGAGAAAGAAAGAGAGACCGTATCCAATTCTTTATATTTATCCCGTACAATCACATTCCACGATATCAAACAAATTCGTGAGTCAGCTCTGCGTACTGTCTCGCGATGATCTTCAACGTGTCCAGGCGGCTTCCGACGACCTTCGTCCGTCCGAGGGCATGGCTCAACCAGGTGGCCAACACATGAGGACAGGTGAATTCGTTCCGCCGAACCAGCACATACTTCTGAAGATTCTTCATTTTCACAACACGAAGAATTCTTCAAACCTGGAAGAATTCGCAGGGACAGTAGTTCACATCTGGGAGGAGGAAGATGCTCTTCTGGCATTGAGAGGAGAAGACCTGAAAAGGTGATTTGAGAGAGAGAGAGAGAGAAATAACCTCATAGAAACGGAGGCCTCGATGGAGGTCAGCTGGAGGGAGGTCGTCTTCGGAACACGCACTCAGGTTGGGGTTGGAAGGAAGATGAGGTACATCCTGGAAGAAGTCTCTCTCTCTTTCTTTCTGGCACCCGTAAGGCATCATCCCTTCCTTACCTTCACATCCTCCGAACTTGGCAGCGTATTGTTGGAGATGTGCTTCATAATCTCCACCATGTTCTCCTGCGAGACAGCCTCCTCCTTCACTTGAATCTCCTCTCCAGATTTCTCAGATTCCTAATTTTCTTCATTTTAAACTAGTCTTCTAATAAAAAGTACCTCTTCTTGCTTCACAGCGACGTCGATGTCTACCATGGTCTGATTCGGGTCGAAATCCTGAAAATTCATCATGATTTTACGGTTTGCCCGACGTTTACAGGGTTTTTTTTTCAATTTAGAAATCATAATTTCAATGGTCTACCCGATGTTTACAGGGTACAGTCTTTACGAGTAGGTTGTCCTCTGTTTACAAGTGACTGCAGCCTTGGCAACTGGCTTGCACTGCATTTACGTACCATTTCATAGTCGAAGATATCCCCAGCGGAGGAGTAGGCAAAGGGAACGGCGGGGACGTCGGAGATGCGTTCCTCCTTCACTTCTGCCGGTAGGAAGGCCAGACCCTCTTCATCGGCATCCTGAAGATTAGTTACTTCTCCCTCTCTCCCTCTCTCTCTCTCTTTCTCTCTGTCTGTCCCTCTCTCTCTCCCCTCTCTCTTTATCCCTCTCCCCCCCTCTCTCTCTCTCTCCTCTCACTACCTCTTTAGCCACTTGAACATACAGTCGGACACAGTTCGTATCGACGAAACCGGTCGCTTGGATGACGACGTCTTCGTTGATCACTGACGTCATCATTTCAAACAGGGTCAGCAGGTTGGGTGAGCCTAAAAAGATAGTTAGAGAGAGAGAGAAAAGAAAGAAAGAGGGAGAGAGACAGAGAAAGAAAAAAAAAGAAAGAAAGAAAAAGAGAGAGAGAGAAATAGAGAGAGAAATAAGATAGAGAGAGGGAGAGAGAGAGAAATAAGATAGAGAGGGAGAGAGAGAGGGAGAGAAAGAGAGAGAGAGAGATCCCTCACCTTCCTCCTTCTCCTCCTCCGGCAGATTGGTCATTTTGCTCAGAATCTCATCCACGGCGCGGCGGATGTCACCCGCCATTTGAAGCTCCTCCTCGTCCACCTCCTCTGTCATCTCAAGAAGTTTTATGGTTACAGTATTCTAATTTGTGGAGGGTGTGATAAAGCAAAGATTACGGTATTGCATTTACAGAAAAGGGAAAAGAAAAAAGCGGGAAAGCATAGACCGCTTTTTTCTGGAGGCCGCTTTCCGCTTTTTTCTGGTAATCTCAGGTCACTTTTTTCTGGCGACCTCAGGCCGCACTCCGCTTTTTTCTGGTGACCTCAGGCCGATTTTTTGGTTGTCTCAAACCGCTGTGAGTACGATAAACTCATGTAGGGCGTACTGTAGATATCATTGTCACGCTTAGATTACAGTATCCCTCTTCCTCGAAAGATTACTGTAGGGTTACGGTATGCATGATAAAAAGCACTTTGCCACGGTTAGACTACCGTATCCCTCCCTCTTCATCAACACATTAGTGAATGGTTACGGTAGATTCACTAAATTCCAATCATCCAGGTCATACTGTAGATTTACAGTAAGCCAAGTAGTTGAAAATGAAAGTGGAACCGGCCCGGTCCATCAGTGGAGGTCAAAGAAGCCAGTTGAGGTCGCAGAAGCATCAATTTGGAGTATTTCCACCCTTTAAATCATCCAAAAATACGAAATTCTTCAATCCAAATTCATTAGCAATCATCCAACAAACTCGTCGAAGTGCACAATGGGTCGTATGAAAATACAATAACTCGGGCGACACAGATTAAAGCGCGAAAACGTTACTAAATTACCTCGGGAAATGAGCAAATGCGAGAGAGAATAATTAAAAGGGGCGGGGCTTAGATGTCGGAGGCGACGGTGACCAGCTTTCCGCCTCTGTAGACGGTCTTGAACTGCTCGGGCACCGGGAGCTCCACCTGCAAAAGGGTGATTGATGGGAAGGAAGTGTACGCAGTTTCTAACACCCGTACGAAATAGGATCCTCTCGGAAAAGTAGTAAAAGCTCACGAATTCGTCGCCCTCGGGGACGAGGACGTTCATCTCGGAGGACTTGCTGGTGACGATCTCGCAGTCCTTGGCGGCCTCGCTGAGGTACACCTGGCAGCCGTCGGTCTTCTGGATCGAGAGAGTCGGCATCTCACCCATCGTCTGAACAGAAACGGTAAGATCGATACCACAAGTTATGGTCCATAATATTGGTATCTGCGTCCCTAACACCTTGTCTTTGTCTGTGTCTCTAGTAATCCAGTTGACTATGTACCTTCTGCGTCTCTAACCAGGTGCCTGCCTGCTTCTTAAACCCACCAACCCCACGGTCTATCTGCGTCTCTAACCCTTCTCTAGTCTCTGCACGTGCCAACGTGATCTGCGTCTCTAACCAACTGTCTGCGTCTCTCTCCATCCATCTAGCTGACTATTAGTCTCGCTGCGTAACGATTAGAGTCTAAATAAATGTCTCGGCGTCTCTAACCACGTGGCTGCCTTCTTATGAACCCAACGGTCTCTCTGCGTCTCTAACTTTACCGAGTCTGCCAGGCGTTGCATCTCTCTGCCCCTGCGTCTCTAACGGTATCCAAGCGTGTTTCGCTGTCTGTCTCTACCAGTCCTCTCTGCGTCTCTAACCGTGTCGACATTTTATGCATCTCCTTCTCTAACGATGTTTAGCCGCTTGCCCCTAACTTCCGACTCCGCGTCTCTAACATGCCTGGTTTGGCGCTCTCTTCGTCTCTAACAACCTCCCTGTCTCTGCGTCTCAAACCATCTCCCTGTCTCTGCGTCTCTAACCATCTCCGTCTCTGCGTCTCTAACAATCTTCCTGTCTCTGCGTCTTCAACCTTCTTCCTGTCTCTGCGTCTCTAACCATCTGCCTGTCCATGTCCCTACATTTTTATCTGCCTGTGTCTCTAACCCCTTTCTCTACGTCTCTACCCCTCTCCCTCCTAGATTCCAATAAAAGAGAGAGGAACAGAGAGATAGATAGATTCCTCCTAGACTACTGTATCCTCCATTTCCCACCTGAATCTGGATGCTCTGGCAGTTGACGGTCTCGCACTGGGCGACCAGGGCATCGACCACAATCGACGTCTTCTTGCAGCTGTCCAGCACCACCGAATTGCACTTTCCTTTCACCTGAACCATTCTAATTACCTCAATTCAAGGGAGAAATCTCACCTGAACAACACAGTTATCGCATTTGTACACGTACACGGACTGTTTCTTGTCGGCCACAACCACCTCGATGGCCTTGTTTCCCACGTGGAACTCCTGAAAAGCGTTGGATTGAGATTTAAGAGAGAGAGAGAGAGAGAGAGAGAGAGAAACATACCACATTCCACTGCTTTCCGTCCTTCAGTTCGATGACGGGCTGGCGCTGAACGGCAGCGGCGGCAGGCTTGGCGGGACTGGAGGCGGGAGAGGCACCGGCGCCGACGTGGGCAGGGACCACGGCCTGGAATTATAATTATTGGAATGGGAAGTTAATGAAAAAATAACTTTTTTTTACAGAAGGCGGCCTATGGTTGCTAGGATAAACATTTTAATATCAGAAAAATTGGCAATTACATGACTAAAATTCAAATCCAGCCGGTGTACTAGTTTAGTTTTAAGGAAATGTGATATATACAGGCATGTGGTTAGAGAAGCAGATATATAAGTAGTTAGAGATGCATAGAAAGGTGGTTAGACACGCAGAGAGAAGTGGTCAGGCAAGCAGACATATATGGTTAGGGACGCAGACAAAGTAAGCAGTTAGAGATGCAGATATGCAGTTATTTGGAGAAGCAGGGAAGTGGAAGAGTACAGACATTCAGATAAACAAAGGGGCGGGTGGTTAGATATACAGAGTCATGCAAACAGAGAAGCAGACATGCTGAACAGGTCAGAAACACAGACAGGGAGAAGGTAGATGTTAGAGACGCAGACAAGCAGATAGTTAGAGACCCAGAGAGCTGGAATAGGGCAGACACGCAGACAAACTGCTGGTTTATAGTCAGACACAAACAGCCAGATGAGACGAAGGTGTAGGTTAGAAACGCAGTGAGTGGTTTATGAAGAGAACAGACAAACAAATTGTTAGAGACGCAGACAACCGACAGGCTAGATACAGACAGACCGGAATGGTCAGAGACAACCAGACCATGTCAGAGGTTAGAGACGCAGCGGTTTAAGCCCATTGCACCCGGTTAGAGACGCAGAGCGATGGGATCTGAGACGGCAACGGGTGGGATCGAACCATGGTCACTTGGCTCCCGGTGTGGCTGAGCTCACATCAAGCAGCCCAGCCCACGAGAATTTCGTTTTTCCTTGACTAACCGTTCCCCTGATGGCGGGATTCTTGTGCGTCTGCATATCGGCGGTGACCTTCTTCAACCCAGAGGTAACCGCCTCTCCCTTGTTCAAAGCGGCGAAGAGCGCCGCACGGCCGTCGTCTCCCGCAGGCGCCGCCTTCTTCGGCACATCGGCGAAGAGATCTGAAAACTTCTCTGTGCTCTATTCTAATTAAATAGATTACCAGCCGGAGGAGGCGGGGGAGGGGGAGGAGGGCCTCCGGAGGGACCGGCGGGGGCTGCCTTCGGAGGAGCAGGGGCTCCCTGAGGGGCGTTGCCCTGAAATTGGCTTCTTGCATTGAAAACGAAAGTTTAAGAAAAAGTAGTTTTAAAGAAGAATAAGGAATGGAAAAGTACCGGGGCGCTGTTCCAGATGAGGCCGGTGGTGTGGGTCTGGCGGATGAAGGTGTGCAGGGTCTCCAGGACCTCTTTGTAGGTCTTGGCCCAGTCGAAGTGCTTCTGGTCCTTGTCCTGGAAGAAATCAATAAACTTCCGCTTTTTTTGGCGAACTCAGGCCGCTTTCAGCTTTTTTGGCGAACTCAGGCCGCTTTCCGCTTTTTCTGTCGACATCAGGCCGTTTTCCGCTTTTTATGGCAACCTCAGGCCGCCTTCCGCTTTTTCTGATGACCTCAGGCCGCTTTCAGCTTTTTTGGCGACCTCAGGCCGGTTTCTGCTTTTTTGTGACATCGGGCGGCTTTCTGCAAATTCTGGTAACCTCAGGCCGCTTTCTCTACCTTGTACTCCTTGAAAACCCTGTTCAGGTAGAACATGGCCGCCTCCAGACTCTCCTTCACGTGCGGAGCGGGGTTCTTCTCCTAAAATTCCATTGATTAGCATACT
Source organism: Oscheius sp. G VE-2021 (assembly GCA_022343465.1). NCBI lineage: Eukaryota > Metazoa > Nematoda > Chromadorea > Rhabditida > Rhabditidae > Oscheius > Oscheius sp. G VE-2021. Next base: position 2,813,579 of record JAJQXH010000030.1, on the reverse strand, counting down.
ACACCCTCAAAATCCCACCAAAGTGAGCCATGCGAATGCGGGCGTTCCCTCGACGACGGCATTCAAGTGGTTGAACTGGGCGGAGGTGCGCTTCGACTCCTTGAAGGCGCTCATCTCCTCGTGCAGCTTCAGAATCGGAGTGAAGAGCTTCTGCAGATCGGCGGCCTGAGGCTTCGCCTGAGCGGCCGCCTGCCATAGGAAGTGGCGATGGGCGTCGAAGATCGTTTGCACCTTCTTTCCCTGAACATTTTCTGGTTCGAAACCTGTTTTAAATGTGAAAAATGTATTTTTAAATAAAAATATAAAGCTTTTAAATAAAAAAGTAAAATTAAAGTACCATGGCGGCGACGTCTCCTCCAATCTTGTCGGAGAGGGCGTAGAACCGCGCCAGCACGTCCTCCATCGAGGCATCGTAGGCCTTCACGTGGCCAGGGGCGTCGGAGGTCTCGGGAGAGGCGATCACTGAAAATGGAAGAATTACTGTTGAAAAAATTTAATTTTCGAAATTTTTAACCAATTTAGTCATTTTTACTCACTTGGAGGCTCTACCAAAAATGAGAGCTGATGAACTAAGCTAAATTTTCCTAATTTTCGACGGTTCTCTTTAAAATTTCATATTTTTGGCCATATTTCGACAAACACCCGGTTTCCGTTTTTTTCCGTTACTCTCTTGTCTCACAACTTCGCCCTAAACTTACAGTATCCCCTGTTTGTAGGAGGCTCCTGATCCGCATCGCACACAAACATGACCCGTTTATTAGTCCTTCTGGCTTCATTTGGATTCAGGAGGATGCCGGAATGTGGCCTTTGTGACTGCGGCCGTTGTGGTTCCAGCTGTGGCCCCCATTCTTGCTGTGGCCTGTGGTCTTCCCACTCCGTTCGCTGTGGCTTCTGTGGCTGCCTCAGCCGCGGTTCTTCCCATTCCTGTGGCCGTGGCTCCAGCCGATGGTCTAGCTGTGGCGGCTGTGGTCGTGGCTCTAGCCGATGATCCAGCTGTGGCCTCTCCCATTCCTGTTGTGACCTCTGCTGTGGTTCTTCCCGCTCTGGCAGTGGCCATTGTGGCCTCCTAGGAGGATCTTGCTGTTCCCACTCCTGTGGCCTCTGCTGTGGCTGATTCCTCTCCGGCTGTGGCCTCTCCCATCCAGGCGACAGTGCCCTCTCCTGTGGCTGCCTCTCATTCAGCGTCCCTCTCCCATACATCGGCGTCGTCACCGTCGAGTGCTGTGGCACCTGTGGCCCCGAATCCCTCTCCTTCCGATAGAACTGTTTCCTCAGATCTCCACTATTCATTCCATAGACCGTGTCCAATTCCCATAATGGGTCGTACTCCCTCGGATCCCTGCTCGGAGGCCGAAGGGGATTCGGGATAACCACAGGAGAAGAAGGCAGCGATCTCTCCTGTCTTGGCATGAAAGGGAGATTCATTTCCGGTCCAGGCGAGGAGACCACACTCGACGGCTCCGGTTCCAACGGACGGGAGTCCAGAAGCCTCGAAAAGTCATCTCTAACTCCTTCCGACAGCCTTCCCAGAGGAGTAGGCTGGTAGGTTCTACCGTAATCCTGCGATCTACCATAGTCTGGTGATCTACCATAGTCCGGTGACCTACCGTACTCCGAAAAAGTCCCAGCATAGGAGTGCCTTTGTTGTGGCTGCTGGCCATAGCTCTGCGTCACCATCATATCCATCTCCAGCTCGGGTGAGATGATTTGGCTATTCCTTTGTTCCCGATTGATCTGTTCTCTGTTGATCATGGCTCGGTCCAGAAGGCCTCCAGGCTGCGCAAGCCCTGGAGCCTCTCGATTCTGCATGGCCCGATCCAGAAGACTTCCAGGAGGCTGCGTCTTGACTGCGAAAAAGCCTTCAGCTCCTGCGCTTTCAACCGGTTTAGAATTCAGAAACCCCTTCCATCTGGGTTCATAGTGCTTCTCAGGGACCTTCTGATGGAGTTCTTGGAGTAATGCGGCACTTGGCCGGCCAGAAGGTTGTGGAACCGGCGGTTCCGGCCTCCAATCAGCCTGTCGTTTCGGGGCTTCTGGAGCCCTTTCGATGGCAACTTCTCTTCTGACTGGCATTCTAGGATCTGGAATTCGAGGAGGATCTGGAATCCTAGGAGGCTCCGGAATCCTGGGATCAGGGAATCGTTCCGGGACCCTTTGAGGCGGTTCAGACTGCCTCCACGTATCTCGACGGGACCCATTTCGCTCCCAGGGCTCTTCTCGAGGCACAGTTGGATAGCTTGTGCTCATTCCATTCCAATTCTCCGCTGTTTTGACGTCCTCCTGTGGGAAACTACCGTACCCAGAGCGGGTGGTATCGTAGCTACCGTAATCCTGCCTCGCTTCTTGGCGTGGTTGTTCTTGCCGTGGTTTTTCAGGCTCCGGGGAGAAGAACCGCTGTCTTGGCTGTCTTTCGCTGACAGAGAGGTTTTCCACACTCTGCCATGGCGTGGGAGAGGCACATTTGAAAAAAGCGGGTCTTTCCGGCTGCCTCGATGATCGATCCAAACTATTGTACCTAGAAGCGAATGGAGGCGGGGGATTCGTCATCCAATGAGGATCTTCCCTTCCTCCGTTCCGACTGTAGGGCGTTGAAACCACGCTCGAATCGGAAAAAGTACGGTGGAGGGCGTTGGGCGAAGGCTGGCGGGTGAGAAAAGGGGCTGACGACGAGGAATCCAAGCGGATGGGGACCTCGCGCGAGGCATTCCGCGGGGAGGGGTCTCCGAATCCCGCGCGGAGGTTCCTCAGCTCGTGCAAGAACTGCTGTTCCCGGGCCGCCGGCGATGTTACTGCGGAGTTTCGCGTCGAGTGAGGAGGGAATTGATAAACACTCAGGTCGATCTCGTCGGGTCGCTGGCAATAGCTCGAGTAGTTGTAGTAGCTCATTCTAGGTTCGAGGAGGGAAGAAGGGAGAGGACGGGAGAGAGGTTACATAGGTGGCATTTCGTCTAAACTTTTATGGACAATTGAAGTGCGAGAGAGAGAGAGAGTAAGAAAGAAAGGAAGAAAGAGAGAGAAATTATATCGATCGAGAGAAAGTGAGGGATTTGCCGAGTGGTCAAGGAGAGTTATCAACAACATCGCATGTGTTTTCATTTGTTTCGCGAAGAAAAATGGCCGACAATCGAAGTATGAACTATTTTCTACAAAAACATGTGTTTCTGACCAGAAAATCGTTCAATTCGTGATAGAACCGTCATTTCTGCATTTCGTGGTAAAATACTGATTTCTGTTTTCTTGGCAACCTCAGGCCGCTTTCTGCTTTTTTGTTGGCATCAGGTCGCTTTCTGCTTTTTTGGTGACCTCAGGCCGCTTTCCGCTTTTTCTGGCGACCTCGGGCCGCTTTCTGCTTTTTGGCGACCTCAGGCCGCTTCCAATATCAATGAATAATTCAAAATTTCATAAAATATTATCATAATCAAATGTATGGGGGTCGATGAACCAATTATTCAACCAATCCCTGCTGTCCTGGTTGTGAAATTCTGGCTATTTACTTGTTCGTGCGTTCAGAGGGAATTAATAGCTGCTGGGGGCAAGAAAATATTTTCTTCTCTTGCAGTTGCGGAACTTTTAAACTTTCAGAAAGTATGTTTTCTTTAGAAAATTTCATAAGACGGGCTTTTAATATGCAAAATGCAAAAGTGGAGTTGGCTAATTTCAAAATGAGGCCAATTCAATGATTTTTTGGCGTTTGCGATGCAAAATGCAAATGTGTCTTTTTTGAGTGACTTTTTTTTGCGAAATCAATGGGACATTTTTGCAAAAAATCAATCTGAACTTTAGAAAAATCCTTGTTTAATCAGAAGAATGAGCGAGCCCGTGAGATCTTGAAACTATGAATTCCTCGCTTTAAATTTGCACTTTAAATTACCCATCTTCCTTCTTTTTTCCTACAAAGTGATGGATTTCAGCGCCCGCGAATGCAACTGGATCGCCCTTTACGTGTGGTGTAAAACGGAGGGCTCCCCGTAAAATCTCACATTTCTGGCAATGTTTACCGACAGAAATTAATTAGTTCGGTACTAATTACTTAATTAGGTTATTGTCGAGAAAGGCAGAACACAAATTTAGTTGTCAGGCAATTAAAAATATTGATTTCTGCCACTTTTCTTGCCAAAATTCAATTTTTCGTTATTTTTCGCGCAAGAAAGCAGGAAAGAGCCTCAACGAAGACAAAAAGTTCTCTGAAGCTGAAAACAAGGATTTTCAATGAGTTTAAAAAAATATTAATTTTTCAAGCAAAAACATCCCGTTTTTCGTTTGTTCGGCATCATTCTGATCCACTCGGCTTGGGAAATTCATTAAAATCAATAGTGGAATAAAATGAGGTGATTGAAAGTGAAGAAATTGTGAAATCGAGGCGTTCCGATCGATATAAATGGGAAATAATGGGACCGCGAACAGCAGCTTAAACAAGCCAGACATCAGGTTGTCAGGGTAGGCGGCTGTTAAACCGCGTCCCTCCCTTGAGCACCCCGCGATTCATTTTTCGCTGGACGCTCTGTGGAGAGAGCCCCCGAGAAATGGCGCTTTCAACACTCGGCTGAGGCGATAAAAGCGGCCTTCAGGGGGTGGAAGTGAAAGGTTAAGGGCGGCCTGAGGTTAGCTGAAAATCACCTAGATTTTTTTAAATTCGTTGTTTTTTTAGCTACCAAAGCCGCTTGACCTGCTTGTTGGCACTTAAAAGCCGCGTTTGCATCCAAAGGCCGCTTGACCCGATTTTTGGTGATGAAAAGCCGCTCTTTTAGGCAACCATAGGCCGCTTGAACATCTGCGAGACATGTTTTCTTTGTGGTTGCCCACGGGAGGTTACTCTGGAGATGCCACAGCAGACTAAGTCAAAATCTAGACCAGACCACCACGGGAAGCAATGCCAAAAACGACCGTTGATTGTGTCGTTTCGAGGTACAATACGACGACTGTGGCTGATGGTTATCAATGAAACCACTCTCATCAGGAAGGGGAGGTAGGAAGTGGTCGATTGGCAGAAATGCTTCGAAAATGAGAGTTCTTTATAGGGCGTCGCTGACGATGTTCGCAAGAAATGTCGAGAGAGAGAGAGAGAGAGAGAACTTCGTCCAAGCGGCCTACGGTTCCCAGAAGCGGTCCAAGCGGCCTATTGTTGCCAGAAGTGACCAGAGTCTACGCTCATTGCACTTTTAATCAAGAGAATGGTAAACTTCACTCACAGGGAGGTTCACACTGCGTCGGCAGGCGGATCATCAGATGGGCCTTCGAGTTGATCCTCTGTCTAAGCACCATTTCAGCAGAAAGTAAGCGGGGGATGGAGCAACAGCGACGGGGAATAATCTATTACTAATGTCCCAGGCGCGATTGACTCAAGCGGGCGAAACAAAAGCATCACGACAAAGACGGCGCTTGCGGGGTAAAGTTTTCGAAATGGCGTCAGACGCGGAGGAAGTGGCGACGAGACGGCGGGAAGAAGTGGTGAATTAGCGGGAAAGGAGTTGAAACCCAATTAGAAGCCGCTTTTTGGCAACCTAAGGCCGCTTGACCTGCTTTTTTGTAATTAAAAGCCGCTTTTGGCAACCGAAGACCGCTTGACCTGCTTTTTTGGCAAGAAAAAGCCGCTTTTTGACATCCAAAGGCCTCTTGAAGCTCTGGAATACCTCGTTTCTATGGGGTCCTTAACTTTCGCAGTTTTATCTGAATCACTTTCCGGTTCTCTCGCACTGTCCCGTTATCAATTGTGACTCATTAAAACCAGCCGATTGACACGTAAGACCTGTTTTTCTTAGATTTCCGGGTAGAAAAGCGACGAAAACACGACTTATGACGAAATCTCCTTGAATTACGGTGAATACGGTAAAAACTACAGTAACTCGGGCTTACTAGAAGTGGAATGCGAGGAGTTCGTGGTGGGAACCAAGTGGAAAGATCGGAAAGAGACAGCTTTTGCAAAATTCTCAGAAAAGTTAAAGGTTACGGTAATTCGTGTTTTAGTCCTTTAAAATATCTATTCTAGGGGTTTCCGCCGGTATTCGCATCGAATTTCGTTGAAATCAGCAGCTAACCGGCTGTCAGGAAAATTTACTGTTACGGTTGCCTGAGATAATTGCGACCTCAATTTGTAGACCTTTAAAAGGCCAATTATTGATTTTCAATGGCCTCTGAAACGTGTTGTTCTTACAAACCTCCTCCAGCCGGGGCTCCTCCGGCGAGATGAGCTGGCTTCGGGGCCAACTGCGGCTTCTGGGCGGAGAGGGCTTCCAACTTGGCGGTGGCCGCCTCCAGGCGCTGGACCAGCTTCGCCAAATCGCCGACGTCGGTCATTTCGGGTTCCTGGAACGATTGTTTTTGACAGATTACGGTAGATTTCAATCAATAAATCAATAATTGAAATGAATTACGAGATTGCGAGAGCAGAGGGCGCGCAGGAAGGCCAGCATGACAGGAGTATATAGGGCAAATAGAGAGGGAGGGCGAGGGAATAATTCAGCGAGCTTGGGTAACAATTGGAAAACTGCGAAGGGATTGCAATTTGTGGATAAAACCGTGCTGCAAGTGGCAGCTTAAAAAGTGGTACAAATCACAATTTTGCTCAAAAATGCGCGGGAAATTCAATGGTCTGTGGAAGAAACCGGGAACAGAGAGAAAGACGCGATGACTCATCGTTTAAGAAACAGCGAAGGGTATCCCCCTTATCAACACGGAGTGATGTGCCAAATAAAGAACAAATATTGACTTATTTGATACCGAAAATTGACTTGTATCACAACAAATGGAATAAATCAATAATAAATCTCCACTGCCGCCATTTTCGACATAATCAAGAACTACCAATAGGTCAGTTACGTTATTTTCACTTTAAATTCAATTTTAAATTTAATTTGTGATTTTAAAAATCGATAAAATTAAAAAGAAAGGGAAGAGAAGTGGGAGAAGCGGCGGCGAAGGTTTGGAAAAAGAGGATTTGAATGTGCGATGACGATAGGTCTCGCCGCGATTTTAGAAAAAGCGGATGAGAAAGTGTGCGGCAAGCCAAAATATAGCAGTTGCGCCGGTTTTTTAAAAATTTTAAATTTGATGTGGAATAAAAATGTTATTTAAAACAGAATTAATCTAAAATTACATTTAAATACAGAAATAGTGGTTTTATTTTGAAAATAACGAATTCTAGGAAGAATTGAGAGTAAGAAGGAGATAGGAGAAAGTGAGAAGAGCGAGAAACACAGCCATAGCGCCGTTTAAATACAATTAGTCATCGGGTAGGAAAAGTTTCGCAAGAATTTTCGAGAGAATTAAAGAAAAACAATTTTACACAAAAACATCGCACTTTACAGGCCCTTGGGGGTCAATTTTGAGAGATTTTCATGACAAACTTGCAAAAATAAGGGGAAAAAAGGGTATTTTAGTCATAAAAACCAGAAAACAACGTGAAAATCGGAAGAAAATCGGACAATTGTGTGGGAGAGCCGCTAAAAGTGGCGGACCGGCCGTCTGCCGAACGCTCCGCGAACAAAACAAACATTTTGGGACGTCGAGGAAAAATGGCAACATCCCCGCTTAGAGCAATCAATCGATTGTTCTAAGTTGGTGTAATTTCGGATGATAACAAAGGGCTGAGCCAAAAAACAGCGGGCGGCGGAGGTGGGCAGAAAAATCGGAACATCAGAACAGCTGGTGGCGGCAGCGGCGGGTACACAGCTGGTCGCAGGGGCGATGACTCTTCGGGGGGAGCGGGGGCAGACGGTCGATCGATTGGATCCGACGGGCTCATAATTAAGGAAAGCGGGGAGGGGAGAGACAGGTTCTTAAGTGGGATTGCGGAGTTTTTGTGAAGGGCGGAGAGAGAGAGAGGGATAGCTAGAGAGAGAGAGACGGATAGAGAGAGAGAGAGAGAGAGAGAGAGAGAGAGAGAGAGAGAGGGGGGGGGGGAAACCGAGACGGAGAGAAAGAGAAATAGAGTTATAGGGAGAGACAGAAGAGAGAGGAGAGAAGAAGAAGGAAACAGATTGAGAGAGAAAAACAGAGAGAGAGAAAGAGAGAGAAAGAGAGAGACAGAGAGAGAGACAGAAAGATAGAGAGAGGGTTAGAGAAAGATAGAGTGTGGAAGAGAAAGTTAGAGAGAGAGACATACAGACAGAAGGAGAGAGATAGAGAGGGGGAGGGTGAGAGAGATACAGAGAGAAGGGGAAGAAGGCAGATTGAGAGAGAAAAACATAGAGAGAGAGACAGACAGAGAGACAGAGAGCGAGGGGGGGGAGAATATTTGAGAAAGGGAGAAATGGAGATGGGGAGCTTAATTATCCTAAACTAGATATTTACCCCCTCACGTATTTCACGACCCCCCACGACCCCACGTGCGCCGCGTCACCGCACGTCATTTCCCCCTATATAAGCCCCCTCCCCGGCCGGAGCCCTCATTCTCTCACGATGACCTCCACCTACGCCACCGGCACCGCCAGCCAGCAGGGAGCCCCGTCCGCCTACTTCGCCGGAGGAGCCGGCACCGTCAAGATCGCCGGAGCCCCTCTCAACGCCGGAGCCAGCCAGCAAGGAGGACCCGGCGCCGTCTCCACCTACTTCCAGAACGTCGAGGGCGGTGGTGTCCAGTCCGCCTACTTCTCCAACGTCGGAGCTCCCTCCCCCGGTTGAGCTTGCCGATTGTGGTCAAGTAACTTGGTACATCAGGTGGTCAGAAGTCCATGCTGGCCGCTGCCGGTCCCGGAAAGTCTACGATGTCCGGAGCAAGGCCTGCCTCCAACATGGGGGGCATTCCTGGTGGACCGGTTGGAGGAGCCTCTACGATGACCGCCCTGCCGCACTCTTCTGGAGGAGGAGCCCCCGTTGGAGCTTGTACCATGACTGCTCTCCAACCCACCATGGCCCCTGGAGGTGCGTCTACCATGACCGCCATCCCTCGCTCTCAGGGAGGTCTCCCCGCTGGAGGAGGTGGGACTTTCTCTTCTGGGACTTCAAAACTGCTTGCTTTAGCTTCCACCATGACCGCTGTGCAGGGAGGAGCCTCGACCATGACTGCTGTTGGAGGCAGCCAGCTGGGTGGAGGAGCCTCTGGATCCACCATGACTGCCGTCCAGGGAGGGGCTTCCACCATGACTGCCGTCCACTCTTCTCACCCCTCGAGGGTTGGAGGAGGTAAATCTCTCTCTCTCTCTCTCTCTCTCTCTTTAACCCTTCTCTTCCAGCCTCCACCATGACCGCCGTCGCCGGCAGCCAGCTCGCCGGAGCCACCGGATCCACCATGCCCGCCGTTGGAGGAGCCAGCCAGATGCCCGGAGGTCCCTCCGGCTCTACCATGACCGCCGTCGGAGGCGCTACGCAGATGGGAGGCGGAGCCTCCGGTTCTATTATGACCGCCGTCGGTGGAGCCAGCCAGCTGGGAGGTGGAGCCCCCGGAGCTTCCGGATCCACCATGACCGCCGTCGGAGATGACTGCTGTTGGAGGAGCCAGCCAGCCCGGTTAGCCTCTTCAGATGTCTTGCCTAACTTGTGCCTTCAGGTGGAGCGGTCTCTGCCAGGCCCATGTCTGCCGGTGCCACCCCCATCGGATCCACCCACTCTGGTGCTGGTGGAGGTGCCCAGTCGGCCTACTTCAGCGCGGTTGGAGGAGCTGCCTCGGCTTCCGTCTACTTCGCCGGAGGACCCACTGGAAGAGCTGCTGGAGGAGCCAAGTCTGCTGCCGGCATCCCCAACAAGAGCACCTACGTTGGCACTCAGAGCAACATGGGCGGCACGATCAACGCCTCGGCCTACTTTGCCCCCAAGTGATTCGGAAGACAATAAAGGATTGGGCATTTTGGAGTGTTTTTTGATATTATTATGCTGCTTTTACTATTTTCGATCTTGTCCCTTTCAATTTTTCTCTATTTCTCTTTCTCTCTCAATCTCATCTCTCTATCTCTCTTGTTCTCCGTGTCTCTACGTCGTTGCCCTCTCGGCCTCTGCAGGACTCTGCGTCTCTGACCTCTCCAGAATACTCTGACTCTGCGTCTCTAACCTCTCCAGAATCATCTGACTCTGCGTGACTGACCTCTCGAGAATCCTCTGACTCTGCGTCTATGACCTCTCCAGAATCCTCTGACTCTGCGTCTCTGACCTCTAAAAATCCATGGACTCTGCGTCTCTGACCTCTCCAGAATCATCTGACTCTGCATCTCTGACTTCTAAAGAATCCTCTGATTCTGCGTCTCTGACCTCTGCCGAATCCTCTGACTCTGCGTCTCTGACTTCTCCAGAATCATCTGACTCTGCGTCTCTGACCTCCCCAGAATCCTCTGACTCTGCGTCTCTGACCTCTGAAGAATCCTCTGATCTATGCAGAATGGTTTCCAAAAAGAAAAATGTATTTTAAATGATTTATTTGCTTCGGTTTCCAATGACAAAACTTCCCAATGACAGAGTCATCCAAATAGTTCTCCTTTCTTTTCCTTAAGAGTCTCCGTATATCTTTCATTAAGAAATCTCTGTTGCTCTTTCCCTGTCATTTGAAAAAGCTCTTCTTCGCTGATTTTGACGTTTAGTGCATTTAAAATACATGGCCACACGTCAGAAAAATCATCAATAAAGACCACTTCCAGCATCTAAATTTAGAAGTAAAGTGTTCACTATGACTTAGCATACGAAATAGTGGAAAATCCGTTTGATTTCAAAAATAACAGCAAATTTTTGATTGGATTTAGCGAAACGAATAAAAAGAGGAGTGAGTGCTCCTCTGCTTCTGCGTATTTCAAGGGTGTTTTCGGTAAACGGAGACTCCCATAATGTGGTAAAAGTTACACCCTCGATGGAAAAACCAGCTTTTGACCAATTCCTGTTGGCGAATTGCAAACTGATGTGTTTGAGATTGCCGGAGGTTTCTGCACTGAAGGCATCCTGAAAATTGCCGGTGGACCCACTCACTCACTCAACACTTACATAAAGAAAATGCCTCAATGAAGACACATCGATGTGGCAAAGGAATTTGAAGAAATTCTTCACTCTCTCAAAAAGTCCCTCAGCATCGTCTGGCTTAATCGTTTCTATTTCTACGTTGAAAAATTGACATTTGGGACTCTGAACACTTTCTGAATTAGGAAAACAGGCAGATCAAACCTTTCGGCTTGATATTTTGTTGACTATTTCGTTCAGGACTTCTAAGTTCATCATAGTCATAAAAACACTTGTGCAACTGGGTATGTGTGGCAGGAATTTAAGCAATTCCATGTTTTCTGAATTTGTGAAAGACCCCTTAAAGAAAATGTTTAAGAATCTAAGTGAAATAACTCACATATACAGAAAATTTGTGAATGGAAGCTCCGGAAAACTTTTTTTGAAAGGGTTCTTTTGCAAGGGAGATAAAGGTCTCACCTTTCGATGGCAGTTTGATGGTAATGCCATTCTCAAAAAATGAAATGTTTAGCTTCTCTCTCTCTCTCTCTCTCTCTGTTTCTCTCTCTTTCTTTCTCTTTCTCTCTGTTTCTCTCTCTCTCTCTTACGTTGCTGAGTTTTGATGGTGAAATTATAATATCTACGCCGTCGATTGCTCTCCGCGAAAGAATTTTTCTGTTTTCTTCGACAAATAAATCCATAACTTTACAAGTCTGCCTCATTCGAAACAGAGGCAGATTTGGCATCTAAAAGTATTGTAACATGGTACTCAATTGTAATTTAAATGTAATTTTTAATGTAAATTGTAATGTTACCTTTTTGAATACTTCTAGGAGAAGGTGATTCTGTAGATTCAAAATTTGAACCATTTTTTATGAATAATAATTCTAAAATTCAAAATATTTGGAAACAAATGAATAGTTTAGGGGGAACCAAAATATCAATAAAAAAAGCTAAAATTGTCTTTGCTTTCTCTGACCAAAGCCAAAATTTAAAAAAAGATGATCTTGCTTTTAATTAAAGCTGAATGTAGATGAAAAAGCGATTGGATCTGCGTCTCTGACCTCTTCAGAGTCCATTGACTCTGCGTCTCTGACAAGGAAATAGAACACGAAAATTTACAAACAACCCGCATTTATTTGAAGATCACAGATAAAACTAGCAACTTGGGTAAAATGACAATTTGCATACAGGGGAAATACAGGAATCAGTGGAAGGAGGTGGTGTCGAGCATGGCGGTGAGGCTCTGGACGATGTTGTCGCCCAGGAGCGTGGCCACCTCGTCCTTCAGATGACGCTTGGGGTCCTGCCTCCCCACATTCTTGATCTCCAGCTCGTGCTCCGTCATCTTCTCCTCATCCACCACGGCCTGAAATTGAACTAATTAGCTTATTGAACCCAAAAGAAGGTAATTTCTGGTGAAAATCAGCTACCTTTCTGTAGTCCTTGGCCAATTTGAGCATCTTCTGCGTGCTCCCGTAATTCTTCGCCCGGCACTTTTGGTAGTTCTTCAGGGAGAGGCAGTCCATCCACGTCTGCTTGTTCAGGTTCAGAAGCATCTGGAATGCCTTCAATTGCTATATTCTCAGAAGAAAAGTACAGTTTGCTCCAGCCGGCTGATTCTGTAGTCGACGGAGAGGGAGTAGTAGCTCTTGCCTAGGCCGTGCCTCACCGCCCGGGCGGTCTTCACCTCCAGATGTCCCAGATTGCTGGTCGTCTGACGGGCCTCATGGTCGCACATCAACTCCGCCACGGTGAACGTCCGGAACGCGTCGATCTCCACCTGGAATCAGGGTTAGATTTAAAGGACTGCGGAAAAAGTCAAGGACCATCAAAAGAGTGTTAAAGGGCCGAACCTTTCCCTTGACGGATAGAATTGGGTCGATGACAACGGCCACGGCTCGTTTGGTCAGCTTTTCGAAGGCCTGTTGCGTCTGGACGTCGACTTCCGACAGCCAGCAACCGAAGCCGGGGTGGGAGTGGTACCTGAAGAACGAAAATTACAATTTCAATAACAACAGAAGAATTGTGGCACGAAGGATCCACAACAGTCATTTAAATATGTTTAATGACCTCAGGCCGCTTTCCGCTTTTTATGGCAACCTCAGGCCGCTTTCCGCTTTTTATGGCGACCTCAGGCCACTTTCCGCTTTTTATGGCAACATTAGGCCACTTTTTCTGATGTCATCAGGCCGCGACCGGACAACTTCATGTTTTCGTGCTAGTACCGTAAAAACCGACCATCCACCTATTATATTAAATGACGCTGTGGCCCAAAAAATTTTGGAATTTGCCAATTCTGTCTGAATAGAAAGATAGAGTAACTCGAGGGCTTCATTGAATAACGAGAGAGTTTTAACTCAAAATCAATAGCGGCTGAGATAAACTGCAAAGTACAAAAAATTTTATTGACTTTTTTGCGGTTTTTATAATGCCAAAAATCGGAGAGTCAGCCGATCGAGCTAAATATTGGCGCCAAACATACTGTGACTATTATCTATCGAAACGACGGTATTTCGCAATTGATTTCGCAATAGGAAAGAAATATTTTTTTTGGGCCTGTTCCCAATTTTTTTGGATTTAAACCCTAAGTTTGTATCCTGCAGCTGTGTAATGAAATGAACTAACTTTGTACCCAATATGGTGCCTGCAGAGCAATTACAGAAGCTAAAAAATTTGGAAACATGCAAAAGTCGACGTTTAAAAAAAAGTTTGACGTTAAATAACTGGGCCGAGAAACGTTCGCCGAAGCTGAGCGCTCAAACATAACATTGGCTGCCATGTACCAATTGTTTGAAAACTTGAAAACCTCAATTTTCTCAAACATGAAAAAATAAAAAAAATTGATGTCACACGCACTTTTCAGAATTGGAAGAAACGAAACTGGCCGTGTTGATTGTAGGTATGTATGCTTTAAGTGAACCTACTTTGTACAGCTTCAAATTGAAGAACGGCTGAGAAAATCAAGAAAAACATTTTTTTGAAATTTGATTTTTCAGGCTTTTAATGCCCCCGAAATGTTTGCCGTTTTTGGCATATAGGCGTCATTTTTATTGGACATCATAAACAAAACACTTTGTAGAGCTGTACCAAAAATCAGAAAGATAGCTTTACTTTAAACCGTTTTATGAGCTGGCAAAGTAGCTCATTTGTTAGACTTTGGCCGAAAAAACAAAGGGGTTATCGCGTGAGGGCGCGGTAGGGGACTATATAAGGGTTATCGCGCGCGGGTGTAAGTGGCTTTATAAGACCGTCATCTACCATAAGCTAGCTAAGTAATGTACGATGCTTAGTATACGAGGGTACGGCGGCCTGTTCAGTGAGGTTTATTTAAAGACCGTTCGGAGGCGGTGCTGGCGAGCGTAGTGAGCGAAGCGAACGGAGCGAGTCAGCACCGCCGACGCTGATTGAAGCTGTTGATTTTGAACCACGCAGGGGGTCTGGGGGGCCGCAGGCCCCCCAGCTAGAGCGCGTCTTGGCGAGCGTTAGCGAGCCAAGCGCGCCCTAGTCCGACGACCATTTCAGGTCTTCCGGTCTGCTTCAGCATGTCTATCATCCTGGCCTGGAAGACGGGATCCACGGCCTCGACGGACACTCCCTAAACCCGTAAATTTGCAGAAATTGACGAATATTTGCCTACCGTTCCGGACTGGGGCATGGCGAAGACATCAACGACATTGACAGTGTAGTCGTCGACGAATTCTCCCAACAGCAGACCCATAACCTGAAGAAATTAGATGGATTATTCCTTTAAATTAGGATTTAGACTTATTCAAAGAAAAATTTCTTTGAATTCCTATTTAGACTTAGACCTTTGAAATAAATTAGACCTTTAAATTCCTACCTCCATGGGGACTCCGGCTCTTGCGGTCTTCTCTACTTACATCCCATGTTCATTAGAATCCTATAGCCTTTTTGTACTTTCAATCAATAAAATCATACTATAAATCGATAAAACACCGATGAAGGCAGATGGAATGGAGAAAAGTGGGAAAACGATGACAAACTGATCACGAAATCATTGTGACGAGATCACTTTTGTTTAAACTACCGCCCTTGACGTTTGAATTTGTATTCAGATAGTTGCACGAATCGATAACCGACTGGTTAGAGACTGAACAACCAATTTACAAGCACCCGCATTCATTTGAGCATCACAGATAAAACTAGCAACTTGGGTAAAATGACAATTTGCATACAGGGGAAATACAGGAATCAGTGGAAGGAGGTGGTGTCGAGCATGGCGGTGAGGCTCTGCACGATGTTGTCTCCCAGGAGCGTGGCCACCTCGTCCTTCAGATGACGTTTGGGGTCCTGCCTTCCCACATTCTTGATCTCCAACTCGTGCTCCGTCATCTTCTCCTCATCCACCACGGCCTGAAATTGAACTAATTAGCTTATTGAACCCAAAAAGAAGACAATTTCTGGTGAAAATCAGCTACCTTTCTGTATTCCTTGGCCAATTTGAGCATCTTCTGCGTGCTCCCGTAATTCTTCGCCTTGCACTTTTGGTAGTTTTTCAGGGAGAGGCAGTCCATCCACGTCTGCTTGTTCAGGTTCAGAAGCATCTGGAATACGTTAATTTCAAATAACTTAAAGAAAACTGACAGTTTGCTCCAGCCGATTGATCCTGTAGTCGACGGGGATTGAGTAGTACCTCCTGCCGAGTCCGTGCATCACCGCGCGGAGGTTGACCTTACGCAGGTGTCCCATATTGCTGGTCGTCTGACGAGCCTCCTGGGAATTCATCAAGGCCTCCAGGGGGATCGTGCGGAACGCGTCGATCACTACCTGCAACATAAAGTTTAAAGGGCTGTAGATGAATTTAAAGGTCTGTGAAGGCTATAAATACCGTACCTTTCCCTTAACGGACTGAATGGGGTCGATGACAACGGCCACGGCGCGGTCCGTCAGCTGTTCGAAGGACTCCTGCGTCTGGACGTCGACTCCCGACAGCCAGCAACCGAAGCCGGGGTGGGAGTGGTACCTGCAAAACGAGAATTGTATTTCGCTACAGGACCCATTTACTGACCATCCGACGACCATTTCAGGTCTTCCGGTTTGCTTCAACATGTCGATCATCCTGGCCTGGAAGACGGGATCCACGGCTTCGACGGACACTCCCTAAACCGTTAAATTAGATAAATCGACGAATATTTGCCTACCGTTCCGGACTGGGGCATGGCGAAGACATCAACGACATTGACGGTGTAGTCGTCGACGAATTCTCCCAACATCAGACCCATAACCTGAAGAATTAGTCCTTGAAAATCCTATTTAGTCCTTTAAAATCCAATTCAGACCTTAAAAATTATATTTAGACCTTTAAATTCCTACCTCCATGGGGACTCCGGCTCTTCCATGCTTGAGCATCTTCAGCAGGGCGAGGGAGGAGATGTAGACGGTCTCCGAGGTGTCGATTTTGTGCGAGTCCGTCGTTCCTTGACCGTACTGAAATAGACCTTTAAACGAAGCTATAGGCACGGACGAACCAGTCCGGGGTTGCCGCCTGTAAGTCCATCTCTCAGTAACTGTTCCATTTTCTGAAGAAAAAATGATTTACCTTGAATCTGGTCAAGAAATATCAATTAAAAGAGGAAAAGGCAGAACACAACGATTAGGAGAAGGCTTAATTGTGAAGAAAGAGTGAACAGCGACTGGAAATAATTTTCTAGGGCAATTATAGCGGATTTAAATTGCATCACTAAAGAGGCAGTTCGAAAAAGCGGCTTTCAACGCAAAAAATGGTTACCAAGCAATAAAACGCCTCAGATATCCCAATATTAGGAAAATTAATAATTATTTTAGTATTTTATACAAATAAAGTGACATTTCACAACAGAATAATAGATGAAAGACGAGGGAATGCAGAAAAGGAGAGAAAAAATGATGATAAATATTCCCGCCAATTCAAAATTTGAACTTAGATGCGCAGGTACACCTCCCAAAGAAAACCTGCCAATTTTATATGTAAACTTAGATGCGCAGGTACACATGCGGGGGAAATGGCTTTTCTACAAAAACGGCTAAACGTACCAGATCCCAAAATTTGCTCGAAAAAGACGCTGTAAAGCCGTTTTTTTCCTAGTTATACATGTTTTATTCTTATTTTGATATAAAAACTGTAAATAACTTAAATTATTCATTTATTTGGTGTATTAAGTGTCGCTTTTCTTGTTTTCTCCACGTGCTAATCCATCATTTTCAGTAACGAACCATTGGATCAGAAGTTATTCAACATGCCCGGAAATGGTTGGTTCACCCTGGTTAATGGAATAATCCCCGATTTTAGTTTTCGATTGGAAAAAGCGCGTGGCTTGCCATAGGAACCACGACCATGCGATCTACTTCTTCGGCAAGTCGTTCGACGACTGCACTGCGGCGAATATGAGGAGCATCCTGGCTGATGTCGCGGAACACAACGAGGCGCAGGTTAGATTTCATGTATTTCTTTGTATTAACGTGTTTTCAGTACGGAATGTCCTACTCCCCGGAAATCAAGGATCTCATCGATAAGACCGTCCGCGAGCACGTAGCCGACCCCCTGCTCAACGCTATCTTCGGAACGGACCCGATCGACCGCAAAGCCGTCTGTGAGTAGTTTGTTCCTAACCTGCGACACCTCCCCATTGCCTATGAAGTTAACTTTGTTCTTTCAGTGGACTACTACGAGAGAGATGCCGAATGCGGCAAGAACGACGGAATGGCGTTCGTCGACCTGTGCGTCGTCCTCGGAGAGATCGAGCGCGCCACCAAGTTCGCCGACCGCAAGGGAAGGGAGTACGAGGTGTTGACGGCCCTCCAGCAGTCCCACGGTATCGTTTCTTTTCTTTACACCCACTTAACGTTCTCGTTTAGGCAAGATCCAGACCGAGGTGCTCAGGAACAAGTCGATACAGCTGTGGATGGAGAGCGCCCGCGCGAACAAGGACGCCGCCCGCCTCACCTCGGTCATCTACCGCACCGCCGAAAGCGCCACCGACGAACACGCCATGAGGCCTCTCGCCGAGCTCTGGGGAGAAGGCTTCTACTGGTAAGTGGAAAAGCCTAGGCATAATTTATTTTTTTTATCTAGGGACGCCCTCTGCCTCGTCTGCCTTCACTTCCCCGCCAGCGGCCACATGCAGTTCATGAAGGAGAACATCCACAACTTCATGGACAAGGATGCTCCCGCCATCTGCCGCATCTTGCTGTGCGTCTCTTGCAAAGTTGTCTTTAGATGAATGACTTGTTGCAGATCGGTCCACGCCGTCAGCGACCCCGAGTGGAAGGGAACCGCCTACGAGGACCACTTCCTTCAGCACATCGACCCTGTTCGTTCTTCGTAGTTCCCATAACCATTTCTGTTTCAGCTCCTGGCCTACCGTCTCGTCAAGGTCGACATCCATCGCAACGAGACGTCCACTTCTGGAGAGTTGGAGAAACTGGTTAGTTTCTTCTGCGGTGTCATCTGACCAACTTAGTTTAGGCCATCCGCTCGAAGTGTTCCGATGCCATTCGCCGTGTCCTCATCGCCTCCATGGTGAACCCGAAGCCAGACGTCACGAAGGCCATCGCAGCCGATATCGTCGCCTTTATCCACACCCTCGACGGAAGCCTGATGGCCGACTACTTTCCCAACGCCGAGAGGAAGCTCTTCGAGGTAACTTGAAATTGTCATTCTTTGTTGAATTTGTCATTTCAGACGTGCATCAGCATGATTCTCGACGTCATCAGCGCCCTCTATGTCGCCCTCAACAAGTCTCCCCGTCACCAGAGCACCCTGGATTTCACCGGCAGAGACGGTAACCCTGCGCAACTGTGCAGATATGTTTGCCGCTTCAGGGGCGATGATCAACACCATCTTTAACGCCTGGAAGGACAAGTACCCGACGGTCTGGTCGGACAAGTGGGGCCGCGCCTCGCTCGTCCAGATCTTCGGCGGTATCTTCGGCACGCACACCAACGGATTGATCAAGGCTGGTGTTCCCGCCGACATCCTGGTACCTTACACACTATTTTGTTTTCCTATATCTTCTTTTTAGAAAGGAGTGCGATCGGCTCTCCACCTTTGCTGGTTGTTCGCCGCCGATGACTTCGATCTCAAAGGGGACGTGGAGCGTGGAGTACGCATTCTGGCCACGGAAAACGGATTCGACTCCAACACCGCTGACAAGATAGCGAGGGCGCTCGCTAGAGGTAGTTTTTACTATCCAGCACCCCTGATAATTAAAAAAAAGGTTTTTTTTATCCTTCAAATTTCAGAGTACAATTCCGAATCGAGGAAGTCTTCGATAGTGCCCGTCCAGCGTCTCACTGGTGATCAGCTCATATCGACCATCAAGGAGGCCGGCATCACCACCCCGCCCCTCCCCAAGGGCCTGGAGCCCCACAGTCCCCCGGTGTCCGCCGCCTCTACTGGTATGACTCCTTCCTATTATATTTATTGGTTTAACTTAGAACACATGGATGTTGACGAGGAGAGGTCGCCGGTCTCGCGCCGTAGGAAGGCCGCGTCTGAAAGCACCCTCGAGGACGAGAAGCAGACGAACACCACGATTGGAGAGGAGGAGGTCGCCATCGAGGAAAAAGAGAAGGCTGCCACCAAGGAAGAGGAGGAACAGGAAGCCGCCCCCGCTGTTGCCACGGACGACAAAGTTGTCGAGGTGGGAGAATAGCTCTAACTTCGTAATGGTCCTTTCAGAAGATCGAGGAGAAGCACGAGGAGCCGATTGTTGTGAACGAGCCGGCTCAGCCTGAAGACGCGCCGTGTGAGGACGAGAAGACCATGGAGATCGAATTGACCACCAAGTCGGTCTTTTCGGAGGAATCTTTTGCTGAAGACGAGATTGAGAAGCCTCAGATGGAGAAGGAAGAGGCGGAGGAGCCGCAGATGGGGACGAATGAGGTACTTTATTATTTTAGTTGGAAATAATCTCAATTTAGGCTGTGTGCCAGGAAGGAGACTTCGACGCCAAGAAGACTGACTGGAAGGTGGTTCCGCACGAGATGCCCACCGTCGACAGCTCCGTGGATAAGACGAACGCTACGGTCGATGAGGAAGAGGAGGCCACCCCGAAGGAACCTGAACAGGCCGTGGATGAGATTGTCGAGGAGCCTGTCGCGAAGAAAGAAGAGCCGGTCATCCCTGAAGTCCCCACCGTGAAGCACGATGAGCCCGTCGTGGCCGAGGTCCCCGCCCCGAAGCAAGAGGAACCGGCGAAGCCTGAAGTCCCCACCGTAACCGAGCCCCCCAAGGAAGTGCCCGAGGTAGCTCCCAAGACTGCTGTCGACGCCAAGCCGCTTCTGGTGGAGTCGGCTGTGATTCCTCCCGTCCGTTCTGAGGCCAGGGTTAGTTTCGCTTCCAGACCCCGAAAATTTCTATTTTTAGTGTAGCCAACGCTCCATGAGCATCAAGACCGACCGCTCCAACTATTCTGACGACGGCTGGTCTGGCCAGACGCCCCCGTCCCGATCCAACAGCGTCGAGCTCGTGGCCGCTGGACCCAGCAAGAGTTTCACCTCCCTCGAACAGTACAACGAGGTACTTTGATCCCCTTTTCTCTAATTTCTTTTCGAATTCAGCAGACTCAGCAGCTCCAGGGCGCTTCCTCGAACGCCGCTCCTGCTTGTGGGTTTCTTTGTTTGTCGGTCGTAACGGAGAAAGTTTAGCTCCCCGGAATTCTGCCGCCGACAACATGCTGGACAACATGCTGAACATGAAGCCCAATAAGTCGGCCGGCGGAGATGCGGACAACACCAAGAGCGAGTCTGTCACTTCCTTTGCCTCCGACAGTAAGCACGTTTTCTTTGCGTCTAATGACTTTCTCTTCAGGGGAGCGCAACACTTCCGTCTCCTCGACCACTGCTCTGAACTCTGGCCCCAAGTCCCCCGTGCCTCAGTCGTCCTTCCACACCGGCGGCTTCACCCAAAAGACGACCTTCAACACTGGCGGATTCGGAAATGTGAGTTTTCTAGATTTGAGTATCAACCGAGGCTCTGACTACGACGCTGATCATTATTGTTTCAGGCTCCTACTGAAAGCTTTGGATCGTTCGCCGACTTCTCCAACGGCGGTGGTCACGGCAAGTCTGGAGGATCTGGATTCGGCGGAGAGCGTCGCGGTGGTGGAGGCCAGTTCGGTGGAGATCGTGGAGGCCGCTCCCATCATGGCGGAGGAGGCCGCGGTGGCTATGGTGGACAGCACTCCGGCGGCGGTGGAGGAGGCTACGGCCAGCCGGGAGGAGGAGGTGGCTTCGGCCCGTCCAGCTTCCGCAGTGGTCACTCCAGCCGTGGACGTAGTGATGGAGGTTCGTTCTCGCTTTGTTTTTAAGCTCAATTCTTTTTAAATGTCCGTGTCCATTCTCTCTAACCTTTCTTTTTCAGGCGGACGCAGCCGTAACAGCAACTTCGGCAACGGCGGCTACTAGGACCGGCACCCTCTACCCATTTGCTGCACGTGTACAATGTTAGTTTTGTTGACCAATAAACTGTATTCAAAAGTTTTTTCTTCTTATTCCTCGGCAATCATCTTGAAATTCTCTTCGGTCGAGAACTTGATACAATCGGAAAGCCCCCACCGAAAACAAAATTTCTCGGATATTCGCCTTGATTTAGCCATGGGAATCCTCCTTTCTCATTTGAGAAGCCACGAGAGATGGCTGGCTTTAGGGGTAATACACAAAGCCTGTTGGAAAATGAAGTGATCCACCGAATGGTCAACCGGTTCTTCTGGAAATGAAACCGAGTGATTGGTTCAAACTTTTTCATCAACATCGAAATCTTTCATCATTTCCAAAAGCCCCGGCCAACCAATAAGTGGAAATAGTTCCCTCTGGAAGCAAGGCTGTTCCTTCAACCGTAAGGATTAGATTAGATGTCAACTGAAGGATGGATTCACATTGTTATTGCTGCAACATGCCCATTAAAAAAGCCTTCGTTTGACATAATTGCTTTTAAAACCGCTTTTTTTCTTTCTGGGTCACCGCTTTTCCGGGTGATTAGCCAAACAGCGTCTGAAACCCGAGATTGAATAATCATCTGAAGTTTTCTCTTGAAACCCCGGAGTTGTTTTCAGACAATTGTTGAGGTGAATTCTTGTATTTAAAGGTTTGACAAATTGTGCAAGAATCGGGTTTTCATGGTTCTGCAAAAACGTTGATTCAACACATTTCCTCTTCCGTGTCCATGAGAATAGGTATGTCTTTTAGAAACATAGGGTGCCACACAGCACAGGTTGAATATTATACAACAGTTGAGGGACAGAGCACCCACCCATATAATACACGGGGCTCTTGGAAATGAAAGCTCAACTTTTATTTTGCATATCACTAAATGAGGCGCAGGCATTTTCCAGCCATTCTTCGCCATGGAAGGTTTGTTTCGGTCTCTTTCTCTCTCTCTCTCTATCTCTATCTCTATCTCTCTCTCTCTCTCTCTATCTATCTATCTCTCTCTGCAAAGGAGGTAAATTTCAGTGGTTATGAAGCTGCTGCTAGTATTCCTGATAGGAAATGAGCAAGGGTTTGGACAGCCGGCTGATCGTGGAAGTCGAATGCCGTTGAAGGAGTTAGAAGAGATCTGGACCATCGAGAACGGACAACATCTGCGTCATCGAAGGCAAGGCACTGCTACCATCGACTGTGAGTTTTGACTTGTGTTCCCGAATAAGTTCATTAGTTTAGGTCGACAGCTCACCAACGAACACACTCCCGAGCAAATCGTCCAAGGATGTTCAACTGCAGCAGACGAACAGAACCCTGTCTTAGTTGTGACCGGTCGCAAAGATGCCTTGGATCTGTCCAAAATTGATAGCATTGCTCTGAATCGGTTTCTAGAGGACAAGGAGTCAATTACATTCCCAATCATCTTAAAGGATTCTAATGCCGTTAGCACGTTGACGCTGGATGAGCTGACATCTGCCACAGGTAATACTGTTCAACGATTATGATTGAATTTAAGATGTAGGAATTGAATTGTCGGATAACCAACACATGACAGGAGTCAGCTGCAAGAAGCTGACTCATGTCGAGTATATGAAAATCAACAACAACAAATTAAAGGATCTGTTACTGCCGGAGGTAGTAGAAGTGAAATAAGTTCTCGAAGTTCAAGACAATACGAAACTCGGTCAACTGGATCTTCCTAAAACCACAAACATCGCCACGCTGACCGTTCGAAACAATGCAAAACTCTCAACAATTAATTCTCCGAAAGTCAATAAAATCAAAGGTGACATCTTTGCATTTTAATGGTAATCCAAGAATTCAGAGCTTACTGTCACCAAGAACCCTCAGCTTAAAAAACTCTCATTTCCCGGAATGAATATGATGGATGCCGTGGTTTCGATTCAACACAATCAAGCACTGTCAGCTGTAGATTTTGACAAATTAACTACCCTTTCTGGATGTGGGTTTACAAAGAGCTTCCAGTTAAACTCTATTCAGCTATGACCATCTCACACAATTCTGCCCTCCTGAGTGTCAAACTTGGAACTTATGCGACAGACTTTAACTTCAAAGCGAGTAAGACAAGGCCCTGCAATGCCTGTAAAATTGCTATTTAGGTGAAGTCTCTCTTTTTAGCAATCCCAAGCTAGAAACCATCCATATCGTGCTTAGCAATGTCAGAACAAAGCTGAAAACGATCAAAGTCCGTGGAAACAGACTCCTCTCCAAAGAGTCAATCAAAAATCTCGTGGATATCTGCGACCCCTCCTGTGACATCCAAGGCTACCAAGGTGACTCCCCTTTTCTCAACTCAACTTGTCATCTGAAGAATGCGTAATCGAAGCTTCTGTGACCAAGCTAAACGACCTAAACGACTGTCAGAGCATCTACGGAGACCTGGTACTGGATCCTTCAGTCAGCGGAGACACAACCACGAAGATTACCAAAATCGATGGAAATATGAAGATCATCGGGACTCAGCTCAGTTTCAGAAATCTCGAATTCCTCGAAGGAGTCAAAATCACAGGGAACATAGGTCGGTTACTCTCTCTCTCTCTCTCTCTATCAAACATTGCTTCAGAATTCAAAGACAACCAGAATATGTGCGGAAAGGCCACCGTCAACCAGATGTTCTCCAACACCGCCGGTTCCAAGACCATCGAAGCTAAGGATTGTCCCACGACTACCACAACCACCACGACTACCACAACAAAGGCCACCACAAAGACCACAACCACAGTTGTTCCTGGAGATGGCGATTCTGGAGCCAAAGAGAACACGACAGAGGCAGCCAAGGGAGTGAGGGAGACAGATACCAAGAAGGAATCTGCCTCTTCCTCCTTCTTCACTTCACTTGTAGTCCTTCTTACCCTCTCGCTGTAGATGTATGGATGAATATGAGAAATAAACAAATACAGTGAGATAGTGTTTTCTGTTTGAATCGCTGAACTTCACTTTGGATTAAAGCAGAACAAAGCTTTCATTTCAACGCTTTCTTCATCGAAAACTCCGTAAGGGATCGGCGCCGCCACAGCACGGGGTTACTTAAGCGACGTCTTTTCACCAGCTTCCAATAAGCAGTTGGAACTACTAGCGTCACCTATAAGTCTTCCTGCGTAGCACGCCGTTGGTGTTTGGGGTTCGGCTGGCTTCATCTCATACCGATAGCTTCTAGGAGTTTGATTGACGAAGGGGTGGGGACGTCCCCCAGATTCACAACCTTTTCCTTTTTGGATTCGATTGGAGAAAAAAGTAAATCGCCCAACGACTGCACAACTTTTTTACGCTTTCTAGGTTCTCCGATTGGTGAAAATGGGATCTGCGGCAGTTTTACGGTGGCAATATATCATTTTTGAAGAGGGAGAGAGAGGGAGAGAGGGAGAGAGAAAGAGAGAGGGAGAGAGGGAGAGAGAAAGGGAGAGAGAGAGAGTAAGAGAGAGAATGGTATCGCTTGGGAAACGCATACGAACAAGCTGGAGAAAGAGACATATATAGAGACGGAGAAAAAAGTTTAGACACAAGAGTGTACAGTTTTAATTACCTGGTTCTGATATGATATTTCAACAAGCGGTTATATTTAGCCTAATTAGCTGCTTGAATATCGTTTTGCAAATCAAAAGGGTAGACGCTGGCATTATCCAGCCACCCTTCGCCATGGAAGGTTTGTTATGAATTCTCTCTCTCTCTCTCTCTCTCTCTCTCTCTCTCTCTCTTTCTCTCTTTCTCTCTTTTGAAGAGGTAAATTTCAGTGGTTTGGAAGCTGCTGCTAGTGCTCCTGCTCGGAACTGAGCGAGGTCTGGGCCAGCCGTCCGACCGCCAAAGCCTCTTGCCGTTGAAGCAGTTGGAACAACATCTGCGCCATCTAAGGCAAGGCACTGCTACCATCATCTGTGAGTTGTTCACTGAGGTTCCGGAATAACTCGTGCTGCTTTAGGCGATCAGCTCACCGACGAAGACACTGAAGAGCAAATTGTACAAGAATGCTCAAAGAATACAACCAAAAAAATCGCTGGTAGTGCTCGCACAAAACCCCTCGATCTGTCTGGAGTGGATCACAGCCTCATTCCTACTTTTCTTATGGACAAGACCCAAATTGAATTTCCTATTATCTTGAAGCACTCCTCCGCAGGAAGATTCAATGCCAAATCTTTGCAAACCCCTAGCTCAGGTTCGCTTAATATGAATTTCTTTATGATTGTTTTAAAAGTGTAAAAATTGAATTGTCGGATAATGGGGTGCTCGATCCGATCAACCTGGGAAGTGTCAAGAAAATCGAATATCTGAAGATCAACAACAACAAATTGCTTGAAACAATGAATCTGGGAAACGTAGAAAAAATTCTATCTGTTCTCGAAGTCCAAGGAAATCCGAGGCTCGGTCAACTGAATCTTCCTTCAGCCATAGTCATCGCCACGCTGACTGTGCACAACAATGATGTTCTGTCACAAATTAATACCTCCATAGTCAACGAAATCAAAGGTATCGTGCCATGAAAGCTAGAGACTATTCAAATTCAGAGCTTACTGTAACCAAGAACCCAAGCCTTCAAAAATTGTCCTTCCCGGAATTGACCGAAATTCCTAGTGGCTCAAAGATTTCGATTCAACACAACCAAGTATTGGAATCTGCCGATTTTGGCACACTGGGCAGTCTTCATGGAAGTGGGTTGAATTTGGAACCTCGAGTTTAATCAATTCGTTCAGCTATGTCCATCTCACAGAATCCTGCCCTCGGTAGTATAAATCTTGGCTCATACAGTACTGAGGGGCATTTCCAAGCAGGTGTAGAAATTGCCGAGTTGTCATCTAATATTGCAATTCAGAAGTCTCTCTTCTAAACAATCCCAAGCTCCAAACCATCCATCTCGTGCTTATCGATGCCAGCACAAAGCTGAAAAAGATCAAAGTCCGTGGAAACAGGCTCCTCTCCAAAGAGTCAATCAAGAATCTGGTGGATATCTGTGACACCTCCTGTGACATCCAAGGCTACCAAGGTAATTTCCTCCTTTTAATCTCTCTCAACCCAACTTGTCATCTGAAGAATGCGTAATCGAAGCCCCTATGACCAAGCTCAACGACCTTAACGACTGTCAGAGCATCCATGGAGACCTGGTACTGGATCCTTCTGTCAATGGAGACACAACCAGCAAGATAAGCAAAATCGATGGAAATCTGATAATCATCGGGACTCAGCTGAGTTTTAGCAATCTTGAATTCCTCAAAGGAGTCAAAATCACTGGAAACCTAGGTTGGTTATTCTCTCTCTCTCTCTCTCTCTCTCTCTCTCTCTCTCTCTCTCTAAAAGAAAAGACTTCTTCAGAATTCAAAGACAACCAGAAGATGTGCGGAAAGGCTACCGTCAACCAGATGTTCTCCAACACAGCCGGTTCCAAGGCCATCGAAGCTAAGGATTGTCCTACGACTACCACAACCACCACGACTACCACAACAAAGGCCACCACAACCACAGTTGTTCCTGGAGATGGCGATTCTGGAGCCAAAGAGAACACGACAGAGGCAGCCAAGGGAGTGAGGGAGACAGATACCAAGAAGGAATCTGCCTCTTCCTCCTTCTTCACTTCACTTGTAGTCCTTCTTACCCTCTCGCTGTTGATGTACGGGTGAATATGAGAAATAAACGAATACAGTGAGAGTGTTTTCTGTTAGAATTGCCGGTCTTCATTTTGGATTAAAACAGAACAAAGCTTTCATTTCAACGCTTTCTTCCTCGAAAACAGGAGGCGGCGAGAGACGCGGCTGAATGGAGAGCGCAGACACAAGCTGTCGCCCGCACCCGTAAGGAATCGGATTTCCTGGGTGTGGCACCTGACCACCGACAAAACGAGGGCCAAGCTCTCGACCTACAGCGGCCTTTTTCTCCGAGAGAAGAAGGAACTGGCCAGTGCCTGCTGAAGCCCCCCCCCGTCAATTAAAAGCCGCTTGTGGCAGCGAAAGGTCGCTTTTTTGGTAATTATAGGCGCTTTTACCTCTTTTGGGCAACAGAAGTCTGCATTAAACGCTTTAGCTAAACAAAAACAGCTTTTTTGGCCACTTTACCACACCACAAACCAAAATTATGCAAATTTGCCACAAATAGTGGGAGGTGTTTATGACCACATGGTAATGGTGAACATGCTCCAAACCGCATGTACTGTATAGATCCCATTATCCCAGGTTCTCAACGCATTCCATCAACAAGACGATCTCGATAAAATCTTTATTGCTCCCCTGTTCCCCGATCAAAAACCCATGAAACACACAAATAATTTATTAGGTACAATAACTGTCCTTCATTCGGATCACACGCGTCGACTTAGGCAAATTCCACCTGGGCACGAGGCTGGCCTTCTTCAGCAGACGGCGGGGCCTGAAGAAGAGGATGAGTGAGGATCCAACTGAAGTGGTACCTCTCCGAACTGCCGCTTGTACTGCTCCTCGAGAAGGACCAGCTCGCAGTTGGTCCTGTCCACTTCGTAGCCAAGAGAGTCGTAGAGCAGGGCGGCGGAGCGAAGCTGGTACTCTTTCCGGTCCCTGATGGCTGGAAAAAGAGGGTTTGAAAGAGAGAGAGAGAGAGAGAGAGAGAGAGAGAGAGAGAGAGAGAGAGAGAGAGAGAGAGGGGTTAGAGAGTGACTAACCGGCAGCCCAGCGGATTCCCTCCATCGTCGTCATCTCATGGGCTCCTTTCTTGGATGCCTGGGAGAAGGAGAGGTCAAAGCTGCCACATGTCGAGACGGACGGAGTGGCGACTGAAATGAGAGAATTAGAGATAGACAGAGAGGAAGAGGGAGGGAGGGAGAGAAAGAGACAGAATCAGAGAGACATATAGAGAGAGAGAAATCGTACCAGTTCCAATCTCGGTGATGTCGAGCTCGTCGGCCTCCCTCGAACAGCCAAAAGTCTGGGACCAACCGCTGCCCATGGTAGTGGAGGAGGAGGAACTGAATGACTGAAGAGCTGGCCGAAGAGGGATGCTAATTTGGAATCTAATTCTAATTTTTTTTCAAATTTCGATTCAAATCACCTTGCTTCGGTGAATTATTCGGGCACGCTAATCAGCTTCTTCACTTTCCTTGGCTATGGCACACACACTCACACACACACACACACACACTCACACACACACACACACACACACACACACTCACACACATACGGAAACCATGGTGAAGCTGTAAAACGGAATATTTATAGGAGTTTGTGGAAAACAAGACGTTATCAGAGGGTTTCTGGGGATTGACTGGGCCTATTCAATGGGAAATCGCCTTCTCTCTCTCTCTCTGTCTCTCTGTCTCTCTCTCTTTCACTCTCTCTCTCTGTGTTCATGTTTCTCTGTTTCCCTATGTATGTCTCTCTTGTCCATTCTTTATCCACATGTTTCTGACTCGAGAGCGCGTAATAAAGTAGAGTATGCAATTGGTATGTCTGATTTACAGTAATCTGTGACGTTAGAGTATCCAGAAATCAGTTGTTAACTTCTTTGATACGTGTAATCTGAAGGGGAATAGTGCGAGAGGAAAACCCGGCAAACGAATGACTGTTGGAACTGCACCAACGGAACATTTTTTACTCATTTTCACATCCAACACTCCGGTCTCCATAATTGCTTTTCTTTCTTTCTGGGTCACCGCTTTTACGGGTGATTAGCCAAAAAAGAATCTGAAATGAGGCCAAGTGATCTCTTTGAGGTAGGCGAAGCCACGAAGGAATGTAGGACGAACATCGATGAGTTGGATTCCAGGATTTCCTAGTAGAGGTTGTCGAGTTGAAATTGTATACTGAAGTATTGCTCCCTTCTCCAGGAACTGGGCTTGTAAGGCGACTTTGAGAAGTCGTTGATTGACAAGGTTGCTTCTTTTTATGTGGAGAACAGATTAGGAGCATAAAATGACTACCTGCACATCCACATGGGCCCTGAAGGGAAGACCAACCCATCGGGTAACCTGGGCTCATCGAAACGGTAAACTAAAAGAGCTCACCCAACAACGAAAACTAGTTCACCCATTTCCAAGATATGTGATGGGTGAAGATAGTCGAATTCATGAAAGAAAAGTGGCAAAAAGAAGAAAAAAACATTTGAAAACACAACACATTTAAGATTAGGTCACCCATATAACGGATAAGTTGGTAGAAAGTCACCCGAAAACAGCAAACCATTTTCAACCAATTGCAAGAGCCCGCATTCCACCATGGATGCATTTGACCTAATTGCTTATAAAACCGAAATTCTGGGTCACCGCTTGTACGAGTGATTAGCCAAAAAAGCGTCTGAAACACAAGGTCAATTGGCTTGTTCGAACTGAAGTAGGCGAAAGAATGTAGGATGACCGTCGAAGAGTTGAATTCCGAGAGTTGTTTCCAGGTAGAGGTTGAACCTTCTTTGATTGAACACTATTCCCTTTTTCGCATTGAATCAGAGGAAGTTTAATGGCTTCCTGAAACGTACAGCAACAGGCAGCCAAGACTGAATAGTCTGAAATACTCAAGAGAGGGGTAGATCCACCCATCGGGCAACCGGGGCTCTTGGAAATGGTAGACCAAGGGACTCACACTTGCCCAACAACAGCGAAACTTTTTCACCATTTCCAAAAGTCAAGGTTCTCCGATGGGTGACGATAATGTAATTTTGGTAAAATCGTTCAAAAAGAGATAATTATTGAAAAATAAAGTTTGAACGAAAAACGCAGCCTCAATCTACCGTAACCGGTCCTGCCACTTCGTCATCACAGATTCAGGAAGACCAGAGGGTTGTCTGATGTAATATCGTTTCGCCCTCAAGTCACGACGTACACAGGCATATAATTAAAAAAAGGATGGATTACTAGAAATGTCGGACTCGTCAGGTGACAATCCGACGACTAGTACAGCCATAGCACAATCAGTTCAACACTGATCTTATGGTTTTGAGCCAAATTCAATGGTACCCATACATTCACCCTACAGTAATCTGTTGCGTTACAGTATCCATAAATTTATCGTTAAATTTTAGAAAACAGTCAATCTGGCGAGGAAAAGTTGGGAGAAAGGATGACCCACCGAAGGGATAACCGGTGGAAATGGAAATGACCAAGGCTCAA
Source organism: Oscheius sp. G VE-2021 (assembly GCA_022343465.1). Classification (NCBI taxonomy): domain Eukaryota; kingdom Metazoa; phylum Nematoda; class Chromadorea; order Rhabditida; family Rhabditidae; genus Oscheius; species Oscheius sp. G VE-2021. The sequence goes on along the minus strand of JAJQXH010000030.1, from coordinate 2,783,227 downwards.
AGTGGCCCTCCAACAGCGAAATAGTTTCATCCATTTCCAAGAGCAACTGGTTCCCTGAGGGTACAAGAGTCAATTGATTGCGAGGCCACAGTAATCACTCCTTAAATGACACGAGGCACAATCAACCGACAGTAACCATTGCCCATTGAAAGGACGTTAGAAAAGTTACAGTAATCAATAGAAGAAGGCAGAAAATACCCGTTTCTCTGAAAAGATAAACTTCACTTGATATCATTGCTTATAAAGTCGCTTTTTCTTTCTGGGTCACGCTTTTACGGGTGATTAGCCAAAGAAAGCGTCTGAAAAACAAGTGGTCCCAGTTTGAACGGAAAGATGAAAGAAGAGTCATCGCAGACCATCATTTAAAATCCAGTGAAATCATCATCACAGATTCAGGAAGACCAGAGGGATGTCTGATGTAGTATCGTTTCGCCCTCAAGTCACGACGTACATACAGATAGATAATTTAAAAGGGATGGATTACTAGAAATGTCGGACGGGCTCGTCAGGTGACAATCCGACAACTAGTACATACATAGTAAGATCAGTTGACCACGGGTTATAATATTATATTTAGGTTAAAAGCGCTTTAATTGACATGATTGTCACGAATGAATACAGAAAGGCTTTGGGGAAAACAGTGGTGAATCTTCAAGTTTTCTCAAATGACACGTGGTAAAGGAACCACAGTTGGTAGAGAGAGAGAGAGAGAGAGAGAGAGAGAGAGAGAGAGAGAGAGAGAGAGAGCACAAGCGGAGGAAGTAATTAAAGTACTCATGTGCTGACCCCAATCTACAGTAATCTGCAACTTTACAGTATCCGAAAATCGATCGTTAGCTTATGTAGAACGTTAAATCAGACGCGGAATATTTGTGAGAGAGGGTGAACCACCGAGTCGACAATCGATGGAACTGGAAATGACCAAAGGAGGAAGTCGCCCTACGACAGCGAAACATTTTCACCCATTTCCAAGAGCCGCAGGGGGTGGATATGGTATTTGGGACAGTAGCATACCCTTTTAGGAGAGGACGCTACAATAGTAAACTGAAAGCAACCTGAAATCAGGGGTGCTACAGTAATCACATCTTAGATGACACGTAGCAAAGATAGCCGGCGGAAACCATTGTCCATTGACAGAATTGGAAAATTCAGTGATCGAAAGGGAGGTCTACAGTATCTGATTCCCTGAAAATATACATTAGACCAGGGAAAACCTACAGTAACCCTGAAAAATTCGACTGAAATTCCATAATTGCCACATGGAGGAACTGCCCAGCAGCTAACAAAAACCATAGGCGGGATATTTAATGCACCCACACTTAACAGAAGCTTTCTGGGAGATTACGGTAGAACCACAAAACTACCGTAATCCTGGGAGTACTATTAGGGCCTTTGTGAAGAACTTCCGAGGAAGGTACAGAGGGAAATCTATCGGAAAGCAACAGAAACCATCAAAATGAAGGTTTCTCCATCGATCTTTCATTGCCACGTGGTAGAAGAGTCAACGAGATAGTCCACTGCCAAGGTTAAACAAAAATAGACAGGATTTGCGGATGAAGACTACATTATCGATCGTTTCTTCAAGTTTTCTCAAAAAGTTATTACAGTACCCAGCTGGTCTAAGTACTCTACAGTAATATGCGGCGTTGCAGTATCCACAAATTGATAGTTGACTTCTGAGATATTCAATCTGACGCGGTAGAGTTGGTAGACAGGGTGACCCACCGAATGGATAACCGGTGGAAATGGAAATTACCAAGGCTCAGTGGCCCTACAACAGCGAACATACCCTAAATTGTCCATGTCGCATGACCTTCGGCGCACCCCCCGGACCATTTTTGAGGCAGAAATGTTTAGGCGCAGGGCCCGGGGGAGAAAAGGGAAGAAGAAACCCATGGAAAATGAAATTTGAATGGGGTACGCAAAGTGTACGCAGTTGAGTCAGCCAATCGCGGCGGGACCCAAAGTGAACGTTTGTTTATATTGAATACTTTTTAAATAATTAAACGAAGCATATTTATAGTGTAATCTTTACATTTTCGGAATGAGAAAACATTGAAATGTAAAGTGTTTTTTAACCGGACACGGGAAATTTTAAATTGAGCGAGAAATCCATGCGAGTCGCAAAGAGGCGGTATCATTAACGGGAATGCGCTGTTGCAACTCGCATGGATTTCTCGCTCAATTTAAAATTTCCCGCGCCCGGTTAAAAAACACTTTATATTTCAAAGTTTTCTCATTCCGAAAATGTATTTTTCGGGAAAAAAATATGAACCTCCCGTATTTATTGGAAAGAATAGCATTTATCCTTTCCCCCAGTGATGGGTCCCGCAACGATTCTTTGAACAACCGCGTAGACAATTGCAAAGACAGTTCAGCGACACTGAAGTCACTTTTATATGTATTACAAGTGTTCCCAAACAAATTTATTTATATTATTTCGACTGTGAAAATTAGCGAATAATTATTGGAAATACATCGTGATTTCTTTTCTGGCTCGGATACCCCGCGCACCCTCCGAAAACCCCCACCCCTGACTCAGGGGTCCTATTTTTGGCGGCGCATCCCCCCTCGCATGCGAGGGTCAATTTAGGGTATGACAGCGAAACATTTTCACATATTTCCAAGAGGCTCTAGAGAATTACCGTAGCCCACACTTTGCAGATGCTTTCTAGGAGATAACGGTAGAACCGCAAACTACCGTAATCCTGCGAGTATTATAGGTACCTTTAGGAGGTACAGAAGGAAGCTGACTGAACAAATCCAACGGAAGGCCACAGTAACCATAAAAATGAAGGTTTCTCCATCACTCCTTAATTGTGATGTGGCAAAGTAGCCAACTGAAACTATAGTTCGCCAGGAGGATAAAGCGACCGAAAATGAGACTGAAAGTACCCAGTTCACAGAAAATATACCGTAATCGTGGGGATGAACCCACAGTACCCGAAAAAGTGACCGATTCTTCCAGTTTTCTTAATTGCCACGTGGGGGGCTGCCAAACAGCAGGTAGACACAACCGGCTACCATTGAATCTACAGTAACCGCGGAATAGCCAAGATCTCCATTGCCACGTGGCTACAGGAATCATCGATTAACCACAGATCCGGGTAGAAAAGCTACAGTAATCAATAAATTAGGTTGACTACAGTACCTCTTATCTGAAAATACAGTAATCGTGGGGAACCTAGAGTGACCGAGAAAATGCCCGATTCTTCCAGTTTTCTCAATTGTCATGTGGAGAGGTTGCTAGAAAGTTGATAGAAACAGTCGGCTGCCGCAAAAACTACAGTAACCCAGGAAAAGCCAAAAACTCCTCCAGTGACGCGTGGCTACAGTAATCCTCGGTTAACCACATTTCCGAGTAGAACAAAACTACAGTATCCAATTGATTCATGAGGAGGATTACAGTATCCCTTTATCTGAAAATCTACAGTAACCAATCGATAGAAGAACCCACAGTAGCCAATCAATCGATTCTGACACGTGGGAGAGAAATCAACCAGCCGGTTGCCAAGGAATGTCCGCAGTTAGATATTCTAATCAAGCACGGGAGGCGATTTCACTCGGAATACCCGTCATGGAAATTCTAGAAGCATTTTAATTAGGGAAATTAGGATAATCAAGGCAGCGCAGCGTCCGCTCCGAGGGAGCTGCTGCTCGTCGCCTCCGCCCCGGCTCTTCTTCTACGAGGGCCTGCCAAGGGCCCCTCTCGCCCTCCTTCCACGGGGACCTGCCACGAGTCTCTACGGGTGGAGGAAGTGCTGCCGGTTCTCTCGGCGTGGATGGCTGCTGTGGAGTGGCTCTTCGCGACCTGTGGCCGATCTCATCCACTGCTTTCAGTGGTTATGAAGCTGCTGCTGATGATGCTCCTGCTCGGAGCTGAGCATGTCTACGGAAGACCGATCGATCGTCGAAGTCGAATACCGTTGAAGGAGTCGGAAGAGATCTGGACCATCGAGAACGGACAACATCTGCGCCATCGAAGGCAAGGCACTGCTACCATCAACTGTGAGATGCCACGGTTCCCTGTGATAATCTTATTTTTCCAGGCGATGATCTAAATGACAACCACTTAATCCCCGACATCATATTCAGTTGCTCAAGTCATCCCAGTATTAAAGGAACTAGGGGGAGTCTAGACTTCTCTAGCGAAGATCCCCTGCATATTCAATCTTCTTCATGTCCAAGGCTTTTATTGAAATCCCAATTACTCTGACGAGTTCAACAGTTACCATTTTAAACGCTGCTTATTTACAAACCGTGTCAACATCAGGTATACACCTTTTTTTAAACATTAACCTGTAACCATTTTAGTTGTTAAATGGACAATCAACGATAATGACAAACTGACAACAATTTCTTTCGGAGCTAACGTCAAACAAATCGAGTGGCTAAAAATCACCAGTAACAAACTGCTCAACAAATTGGAGATGAACGCTGTGACAACCCTAAAAGGTTTAACTGTCTGAGGACTCGTTTAATATTCACGTTCTAGTACTTTCGGTATCAAAGAATTCCGCTTTGACAAACTTACTGCTCAATCAAGTGACTACGTTTCTAGCCGGCGGTGAAGTTGTCATTGAGGAGAACGATGAATTGGGAAACATAGAATTTAAATTTCTCTATGTGACACCCCGATGTCAGTTTACCAAACAGTTCCAAATCAATCCTAGTTTTAGCTATGAGTATCTCAAGGAATCCAAAACTGACAACTGTCTCCATCGGACAATTGGATAAAACCTTTTACTCCGTGGATAGTGCGTCTCGCCCGAAATACTTAATCTACTTTTTCCATTAAGAGTTCGAAATATCCCACAACCCAAATCTTGTAACTCTCAAGATAGGAGCGCAAAATGGGAAGTTGAATAAGATTCGAGTTCGTGGAAATCAGAAGCTCTCCAGTACTTCAATCGTAAATCTTAAAGGAATCTGCGATGAAACCTGTGATATCCAAGGCTACCAAGGTATCATATTCCTTCTATCCTGGATAACTTCTACTTCAAGAGTGCGAGATCGTAGCTCCCGTCACCAAGCTCGACGACCTGAACGAGTGCCAGAACATCGTTGGCAACTTGACACTGGATCCTTCCATCAGTGGAGAGAGAACGGCTACAACGAAGATCGCCAAGGTCGAGGGAAGGCTGGTCATCACCGGGACAAATCTGACGATCAGTAACCTCGAGTTTCTGAAGGACGTCCTCGTCACTGGCGACATAGGTTGGATTCTGAAGCAGAGACTGGTTTAAAGGACTGCTTCAGAAGTCAAGGACAACGCGGAAATGTGCGGGATGGAGTCTGCCCTTCAGCAGATCTTCAGCAAGCCCAATGCCAACATGGTCATCAAAGACGTGGCGTGTCCCACGACCACCACGACCACAACAACCACCACTACGACTATGAAGCCAACAACTCAGGGTGTCGTCATGGTCCGTTTTATCCCTTCGACAATCTGTAAAGAGAGTTTACAGCCCGTCGTGACCCCTGTAGGCTCCCCAGGAGTGTCTCAACAGCCGAATGGGCAAGGATCTGAATCCGGACAACAAGCACAGGACAACAATGAAGAGGAAGATAGCAACGGCGGAGTCATTGGAGGAGCTGTCGGAGGGACTGTAGCTGTGGGCCTCGTGCTGGCGGCTGCTTTGGCTGCGTTCATCTTCACGAGGAAAAAGAAGTCCAAGCTTCAGGAGACGGAGAAAGAAAAGATGAAGCCGAAGGATTTGCAGAAAGAAGGGCAGAAAGTGGACACGAGTTCCGATTCTAAAATGGTATGGGTATTTTGTTAATTATAATCAATCTTTTAGGAGAGGCTAGCCTTGACCAAGGACCAGAGGATCGCGAGGATGGACCTCGACAAGCGCGAAAACGTTATGAGGATGCTCAAGCAGTCCTTTGGAGTGGCGAAGAAAGTGGTTCGTCCGCCCCCGCCCAAGAAGGGGAGACCTGCTGGAACGAAGTTCTTGGCCTTCCCTCTCATCAGAGCGACTAACTACCCGCACTTCGGGAGGAAGACCGACATTCAATACCACACTAATGTGAGCCTTTCCTTTGAATCATCCAAACAATCGACTTTTAGGTCATTCCCTGGTTGAATGATTTGGCCAATAGTTACCGCAACGCAGCTGGTCCGATAATTTTGGAACATGCGCAGATCAGGGGGTTCATCCATGAGTTCTATGCTCCCCAAGACGAATTCCAAAAAGAGGCCGTTGGCCCTCGTAGAGAGAGGATCAGACACCGTTGCCTGAACGCGGTACCCAACCACAGCAGGGTGAAGATCAACATGAAGCGCTGGAAGCTTCAGGCCCCTAAGGAAGGCGACTTTGTGAGTTGTGTCTTCTGGAGCATCAATTTGTGCATTACAGTTCAACGCGTGCTTCGTTCGGCTGCCCACTGATGCCCCCTTCGATAATCCACAGCCACACCGCAACCCTCAGCTGCAAAAGGAAGAGCTCGACTACGTGAAGACTCTCGGAAACAGGCCGGCGGACTACCAGGACGTGGTGAAGAAGGGCAAGAAGCAGGCGCAGCCAGGGAAGCAGGACAAGCAGCGCTCCAAAACCAAGACCAAGAGCACCAACTCCGTCCCGAGGAAGGCTGCGGCTGGCGACAAGGTGATATTTGGAGGAGGATCTGGAAAACTGACGACTTTACAGAAAGAACCCGTCGATCCTCCGAAGGTCAAGCCTGGAATCGTCGCCATTCCTCCTCCGAGTGTGGTGAGGGCTTCAGAAGTCCTGTATAATGCAACTCAGCAGAAGGTGGCTCCTGCGGCAGAGAAGACTCCTGAAGCTCCCGGTGACAAGGCTGGTACGATTCCCGCTGGCGACAAGGCTCCTCCTCCTGACGCTGCTTCTGCTGCGAAGCCTCCCTCCACGGCGGCTCCTGTTGGCGAGAAGGTCCCCTCTGAGAAGGCTGCTTCCGGTGAGAAAAAAACCACTTCAGTGATCAACTCCTCTCAGGTGCCAAGGCTCCCTCTGATGACAAGGAGGCTCATTCCAAGACTTCTAAAGGCTCCTCCGGTCCTGGACAGAAGAAAAAGAAGGTGACAACTATAAGCAGCTGAAAACGCCAAAGATTTAGAAGCCGTTCGCCAAGCATTCCAAACTGTTCATCCAGCTGACCGACCACCACGGCAACCCGATCCCGGTCGACCCCAATGCGCCGAAGAGGGAGCCTGGTCTTCCGCGCATCAAGTGGGAGATCCCGGATGATGTAGTCTAATCTTCAAATTTAGGCCCCAAAAGAAGATCAAGAAGGCAAAGGACACGACCAATATGGAGACGGCTGCCAAGGAAAAGTACGAGAAGAACCTGGCGATGCGCACCAGTTGGAGGATGTCGAAGGCCTACAATAGGAAGAGGGCGAGGCTCATCCGCATGCTGGGCAAGAAGTTCAAGGCGCGCAACTCCAAGGAGAAGGCTCTGGCGGACCCGAAGATTGCCGCCATTGCGGCGAAACACAAGCAGATGCTCAACATTCGCAGAGCGGCCCACGACCAGGCCAAGGAAGAGTACCGCAGAGAGATGGAGGAGCCCCGGACGGTCAAAGAGCGCACCTTTGTGAGTTTATTCGTTCATCCCCTGAAAAATAGCTTCTTTTAGGAGTTCTTCCGCTGGCACCAGCACCTGCACCGGAAGCCGAGGGACCCCACCCTCCTCATGAACCTGAGGCTTCGGATCGTTCGTCTCACCCGGAGGATTCTCAAGCACAAGGACAAGAACCCCCAGTTCGAGGCATTCGCCCGGCTCGTCGCTTCCGGCGAATTCTACAAGCCCAGGAACATGCTGCCCATCATGCAGGAGAGGGCTCAGCTGAAGGCTCAGGCTATGATAGACGGGGAGAAAAGGATCGTGGCGGAGGTCAAAAGGCTCGATGAAGAGAGGCAGAGGAAGATCCTGGAGGATATCCTCAAGATGGTGATGCGATGCTCAAGACCTGACTTATTTTTGATTTTAGACGGAGGAGCCCGAAGCCTTGAAGACCGCCAAGAGCTACACCAACAACACTGACAACAAGCCGGCTTCGGTGACCAAGCCCGCTCCTGAGAAGAAGGTTGGATGCATCCACGTGGCAGGAGCACAATTCCCGTTTAGGGCGCGGATCAGAAACCGGTAGATCCGAAGAAACCGGACAAGAAGGACGTGGACAAGTCGAAGGAAGCTGCGAAGCCGAAGCCTCCTCAGGCCGCAAGGACCAAGGCCGGAACCGACGGTGGCGACAAGCCCGCAGCTGGATCCCAGATGAAGCCAGCGGGCTCTCAGGTCAGCCTCATTTTTTCATGAGTTCTTCTTCAGGTTGGAACAGCTAAGGAGAAGTCCAAGAAGTCGCAGAAGGCCGGATCCCAGGTGAAACCTCCTTGTTCTCGTGCAACTCCTCTTCAGAAGGGATCGAAGAAGGAGCCGTCTTCGGGATCGAGGAAGGAGCCGCTGTTCCCGATGCTCAAGTTCGAGCCACCGCTGGAGATGGAGATTCTGGAGAATGAGGAAGAGGGAGAGGAAGAAGAGGACGACAAGGGCGTGCAGCAGGAGAAGGCTCCGGTGGAGAACGGTGCACCCAGCAACATCAATCAGACTGACAACATCAACCAGAACTTCGGAGTATGTTTTCCGCCATCCGGCCAATCTAAAGGCGAATTCAGCTGCCCGTGTACGACAGGCGCCACAACACCACTCGCTGCCTTCCCTATGAGCAGAGGATGCGTCTGCTGAGGATCCGCATCCAGGTGAAGAAGGAGAGGAAGCGCCGGATCCTGGCCAAGTACCCCGGGAAGGCCACCAGGAGCGAGAAGAAGTTCATCTGTTCCCAGAACCCTGTGGAAGGTACAACTTCCAGGAGACCACAATCGAATACCCGTTTAGGCCAGCAGTACCAGTTTTGGTCGATGGTGGTCGACAACAACATCACTTCCATCGTGCAGTTCGGCCACGCCTACGACAAGCGACAGGCCCGGAAGTTCTGTGCCAGGTTGGTTTCGAAGAAGACCGACGCTAATAGGTTGTTCCAGCTACATGCCGGAGAAAAGGGACAATTCGCAGCCAGGCCACGAGCACTACCCGGATCGTCGCCGCATCAAGCTTGAAGTCCTCAACCGAGGCTTTATGTACCCCCACCACTCCAAGAAGAAGAGTGCGCAGGAGCAGGAGGAGGCCGAGATCCGCGACCGCATCGGAGATCCCATCCTGGAGGGGAGGAAGCAGCCGGACGCCTTCGAGTTCTACAACGAATGGGTGGACTTCCGCCCGCCGCGGCTCATGGGCACGGAATACCACAAAGTGGACCTCAAGAAGGCAAAAGCCGCGGACGGAACGATGATCGAGAGACTGGTACGCTTTACACAGTTAGCAAAAGGAATCCGAATTCAGGTCAAGCGGAAGACCGAGTTCGTCTACGTGACCCAGCTGATCCTGCGTGTGCCCTCGCTCCGGGTCCGGAGGCACGTGTGGCACTTCGAGTACTTCAACTGGACCCCCGACAGACACCCGAAGCCAATCATCCTCGACGTAAGCGGCTCCAGCAGTCTCGGCTTATCGTCGTTTTGCAGAACGTGATCACGGCTGCGCTCAAGACGAAAGGTGGCATCCTTGCCCACGACTTCAGCGGCCAGGGCGTGGCTCCCTGCTTCCTGGGGACGGCCATCCTCTTCAACCAGCTGAACAAGGGAAAGCCGCTGCCCAGGCCCGCCGACCTCCTTCGGCAGATGCGTGTTGATCGGCCCGGTGCCCTCAATCGGACCAAGCTGTACATGAGCATGATCTTCATGCTGTACTACCACTGCTTCATCAAGAACAGCCACCTCTACGGAGTTCCCGACAAGAATGTCCAGAACATGATGAAGGACATGTGGGAGAAGATGTCTAAGCAATATGATCTGTAGATCATTATACGTAATAAATATACGTAATAAATATCTTGTTTCGAGCGAGTTTTTATTTTTCTGGGTGGGGTTGTGCCTTGTTATCTTCTTGGATACTTTTAATGAGAAGACCCTTTTCAAGTTTTCGTCCTCTTTGTCATCTAGTTCACTTCTAGTTTGCTATCTAGTTTGTATAAAGCAGATAAACTACGGGGCAAATGGATTTCTTCTTAGATATTCGCGGAAAGCAACGGTGAATCGTTACTTCGAAGTCCCAACGACGAGTGTTAGCTTTCTGGTGGTTTTAATGGTATCTAGTTAGACTTTGATTTCCAATACCAAAAATTGGATCTATATTATCCTCAAACCTCGTGTACATCAAGAAGAAGAAATGCATCGTTACTATTGTGAAGACAAATGCCAGATTATTGTCTAAACATTGTAATTTCGTATAGACGATGACTAGGGTATCCTGTTTGAGGAAACAGTCTTATGACCTTACCTAATCGATCAATTCACAACTGTTGAAACAACGAAATGTTTCTCTAGTACCTATCGCTGGCCTACAAGAAAACAGTGAACCTACATCCAATTCTATGAAGCTAGGCCTAACTCCACAACATTTAACAAAATAGGCTAAAAGCAGCTGGGGGCGCAACCCGGACACTTACCTTTTATTTATTTTTACTCAATGCCTGAAATAAGAATAGCATACCTGCGAACCCACCTGGCGCAATCCGTTGAAGTCCTAAATCTGGTTATCAGAAATTTCAGAGCAACAAGCGTCTCTATGAAAGAGTTGAACAGAATAAAACAAGATAACACTACCTTTATTAACAACACAATAATACAAACATACAATAAAAATGTAAAAATACACCGTGCAACATGCTCAAATTACAGTCCATTGTCAAAATTCTTCCGAAATTACACGTTAAAAAACTATTTTAATAATTTAAACTGATTATTTAATACATTAATAAAGAATATATTACAATCAAAATTTAAAAATAAATTTTAATTTTGAAAATTCAAAATTGAACACAGCTCGCCATTTAGCGGGCTGCTAAACACCGGACATAAGTAAGAACCCTCATAATTTGAGCATTTTGAATGTTCTTTTGAATTTTAGGGGATTTAAAAGGTGAAAATTGTAACCAATTGATTGAATTTTTTGAAGAAACTTTAATAAAACTCCAAAAACGTCTGTTGAAGAAAAAATCCCAAGATTCAAGTTTTGCAAGAAGTACACGAAGATTTGCAAGAGGGAGCAGGGTTTTGTGTAAACATCGGGCACAACTAATGTTCGATGACTCGGGAGCCTAAGCCGTTGCGGGACCCATTATTGGAGCATAGCAAACTAAAATATGTATTTTACGGTGCTATATTTACATCTCTGCCTAGAATATAACTACCGTTTACCTAAACATCGAACCCTGTCCAGTAAAATACTCGAACGACGAATTCTCACTCAGACGACCAGCGCTCAATCCCAACCAATGCATTCCAGTTTCATTTTCTCTCTTTTTCGAAGGACTTTCGAAGGATACAATGACTCAACTGAAGAAGAAGAAGAAAACACACATGTCGGCATCATTTATATGTATAGATCAAATGAGCGCGTTACTTATTCACAAGGAGATTTTAAGAATGTGACAATAAAACGGGGAGAGATGACTAAACACGGGGAACCACAGACAATCAGATGAATAAATAAGCTGGGAAGGGAAGGTGACTAGAGCTTGGAGGCGGCTCCTTCGTCGAGGAAGAACTTCAGATGACCGTTCATCGGCCGAACCAGCGCCGATGGGTAGACGGTGTCTCGGTCCAGCACGGACTGAAATAGATGGATTGGTTTTATCATTTTAAGGAAAACAACATAGCAAAGAAGATTTTAATTAATTGTTCAACCAACCTTGATAACGGCGGCCTTTTCCTCTCCGGTGACGATGAAAGCCACATTCTTGGCTGCGTTGACGGCGTGAAGGGAGAGGGTGACTCGGACCGGAGGGGGCTTCGGCGAGTCGTCCAGCCACAACACCCACGGCTGCATCTCCGCCTGGAATTAGAATGTTGCACCAGTGAAGATAGGAAATTTATCCTTGCTGAATTTGAATAATGTACCTTCAAAAGCCGGTGGTTAGGGAAGAGAGAGCAGGTGTGGCCATCTGGCCCCATGCCGAGGAAGAGGAGGTCGAAGCGAGGGATGCGTCCCATCATCTCCGGCTGCATCTCATGCTTCAGCTGCGTTTCGTAGTGCGTCGCGGTGCGAGCGGCTGAATTTACAAAGTTTAAAAGCAATACCAACCTTTAAAATTGTAAATGAAATAACGACACTTACGAGTGTCCTGGAGCTGCAGCTGAACGACACAATTTTTTATCTGCGGAGGGAGCAGTTCCAGGTACTGGGCGAAGTTGCAGTCCTTGTCAGAAGAGGGCACTAATCGTTCATCTACCTGGAATGATAATACGGCAATTAAAGGGAAAAAGAGAAACGAACCATGAAAATTTTTATCCGCTGCCAATCCATGCGCTCCATCGATTTGAAGACGTCGCACAAGAGCTTTGGCATCGACCCGCCTGGAAATGGAGATTTTATACAGTACTCCACATTGGTCTGCCCTTTCCGATCGATTTGGTTCAGGTGGACGATTAGTTTCAACCAAGGATGGCTGGGCACTAACGATCCCTGCGTTTGTATGAGGCCGCTTTCTGCTTTTTTGGTAACCTCAGGCCGCTTCCGCTTTTTTCTGGCAACCTCAGGCCGCTTCCGCTTTTTGGTAACCTCAGTCATCTTACTGACATACGGCTGCTAATTTATATCTAAAATGCCATCATACCACATTCAAATACAGGGCTATTTAGGGCTACCGTAATCATATTTTGATACCTAAATGGCAAGAAAAAATGAATTATCTAACCTGAAACCCCGATAGAGATATTCCCGTTGTAGTTCAAAAGCGGCTCCAGCGTCTCCCGCAGGTACTGCTTCAACTTCAGACGCATCTCCTCCTGAGACTTGGTCACCACCGTCGACGGCCGATCCTTTCCAGACGTCATCTTATGAACTTAACCCACTTTTAACACAATGAACAACAGACAAAGGAGATAATAATGGACCAAACCGAATAAGAAACAGGGAATATTGAATATACCGTTGTAACAATAACAAATAACAACACATTAGTGTACAGAAAGTATCAGTAGTCCATTTCCGCGTGCAGCTTCTCCACCACCAGACTCGCCACTTGGGCGGCGATTTCGGCGTTTCGCAGCTCCTTCGTCTGGAAAAGGAGAGCTTTAGTAGGTCATATGCTAAATATGACTGCCATACGCGGCCTACGGTTGCCTCAAGTGGCCTGACCAAAATCACTCACGTCATGTACGAGTGACATATCGTAGGCGGTGTTGACGGTGGCCTCGTGGATGTGAACGCAGTGATCGGCTAGAAGTTTGACGCAGGCCGCCAGTCGGGTCATCGTCCTCCTCGTCTCCGTGGGAATGATCTAAAGAAATCAATTGTAAATGGTGGGGTCGGCAGGTAGTTCCAGATCCAGTTTTATGTCATCAAAACACATTTTGCGGTTAGGAGGGTAAATAAGACCGTGAACATCAGTCAACTCTTAAATTTTGAAAGAACACTTCAAAAACCACACCTCATCGAGATTCTGGTTGTATCCTCCGTCGGGGTCCTCGCTCAGAGCGGGGCAGATCCAAATCATTCCGTTGCAGCCGATCACGATGGCCGCTCCGCAGGGCAGCGAGTGGAAATGCGTCTTTCGTCGCTTAACAAGGTAGGAGGGCACCTGAAATGACTTGTTTTTGTTGGCAAAAGGGGTTTTAGCCAAAAAGAAATAAAAACAAACCGTGACCATAATTCCCTGGGCCAGCTTTCCGTACTTGAGATTTCTCGTGTGTAGGGCCAAGACGCCGTCGTGGTGGACTTGCTGCACTTCGGCGCTGATGAGATCGCCCTCTTTCAGGTATTCCCTCATCATCAGCTCGTCCTGAAAGCATACAATAAATTGGGAGGGTCCGCAAAGGTTTTGGACAAAAACTTCCATTTTGGGGAGGGTCCGCGGAAAATTTTCGGGGTTGTGGGGGGTCCGCAGACCCACCCGGACCCCCCCCCCCCCAATTTAGTGTATGCCTGAAAGAGAACAATTGGGTAAGCTGAAGGGAATCAGAGAGAGAGAGAAACGGTTAGACACGCAAGATTCCTACCTCCACACTTTTCCTTCGCAGTTCTCCTCCGGGTAAATTGACACTGCTGAGGGGCAAATTGCTGAGAAGGCGCGAGTTTGTATCCAACTACAAACTACAAATTGAACGGATCCCGAGGCTTTGAAACAACCTTCCATCGTTTCTGCTGAACGTCGACTACCCGTCCGATCACGACGTCTCCAATTTCTCCGTGATATCTGAAAATTAACAATCAATACAGAAAAGTAATTGAAAATTGTGAATAAAGAAAATACCAACCTCTGTTTAATGGACCTAACTGAGACCAGACGATTGACCTGTTGAACTGTTCCCGCGAGGGAAGCGATGAGATCGGAGCCTCTGATGAACGTTCCGTGGCCTCTGAAATTGACTGAATAAGACGAATTGCTAAAAGAACAAACAAGTCATTATAAATCTAGGAATGCAGCACATTGAATTACAGAATGAATGTCCAGAACACCACTTTAAATAATCGACTGATTAGTGAGCTGTTTTGATAAGATTACATGAAGAAAAGTACTTTGGTCAGCTGGAGAGACCACAACACGTCAAATCAGGAAGTTTTTTGTAAAAATCTTAATAAAACACAAAATAATCGAAAATTCGCATTTTAAAATACGAAAAATCTCTATTTGTTATTTTGAAGGAGTATATGATTCTGGCTTGGTCTTTACTGAAAGTAGCCTTCAAAATATGAAAAGTGAAATATTTATTTCTATTTTAATGCATTTTTTGGTTGGTAACACCTTCCATAGCATTTTCATCAGTTTACGTCAAACAATACCTCGAAAGATTAAAAAAAAATTGTGTTGATCAATGCGAAAATCATGCAATTCACTTAAAAAGTGGAAATATACAAACAAATATGCTAGATAATGTATTTTAAGGCAAACATTTTCAAATAATTGATTTTTCCGCTGTCACAGCAAGGTCACGAGAGGCAGCGTCAAAATCTGGGAAAACCACAAGGGTAAGTCTAAATCTCGAGTACTTGAAGGCTTTGAAAGAGGACAAGTGGTATTTCAACTATTGCAAGTAACTGCAGGTCATTCCTATTCTTTTCCACAAAGTATATTCAAGAATGTGAAAACATGCTTCAATCGCACCTCATGAAGCCAGAGGTTGTGGATACGGCGTTTCCGGGCGCGACGAGCTTGCCAGCGAGGCCGGGGCGCTCAACGCCGGCGAAGATCCTATTGGCAGGTACCGCCGGAGGGGCAGACACCTCCGCCATCTAAATTACCTCCTTCTGAAGATTTTGAAGCACCTAAATCGAGATAAAGTAGCGAATTTACGCAAGAAACAGACAAATGACATGCGGAGAACAGTGTTAGACTTTATCAAATTTCAACTCTTTCAACACAACACAACCAATACCCAAGCGGCCATAATCGAACCAATAAACAGAGTTAATGAGTCCTCACTGGAGGGAAACTCACATAAATTAACAAGGACAGCCTATTCCAACGGGAAATGGGAGAAACGTCGAGTTTTCTGGAATCTGCCTCGTAAAGTCCCCGCATTCGAACGCGAAAACAAGAGAAAACAACAACACCGGGGGTGGTGAAAACTCGGAAATGCAGCTGTCTGGAGGGTGATATTGGACCAAAGATACGGTAGATAGGGGATTCACAATTGCCCCAACAAGGGTTGAAAGGAGGGGGAAACGCTGGAGAAATGCAAGAGAGAGGGGAGACACTAAGGCGGAGGGAGAGGGGGATACCTCAAGGCTGCGATTCGAAGGAGGTAGGCTCTTCGGCATGAACCGGCTGCACATTTTCTTCATTCTTTGGGCTCTGAAAGATAGAATTCCATCTGAGGGCAGTGCAAACGTCCTTGATTAGAATACAATGCCTTATAATCCTCAAAAAGAGTAAATTTACGGAAGCTAAAGCAAACTTCAGGCCGCCTTCCGCTTTTTTTGTTGGTGACCTCAGGTCTCTTTCCGCTTTTTTTGGTCGCTTGCGCTTTTCCGGTGACCTCAGGCCTCTTGCGCTTTTCCGGTGACCTCAGGCCGCTTGCGCTTTTCTAGTGACCTTAGGCCGCTTGCGCTTTTCTGGTGACCCCAAGCCTCTTGCGCTTTTCCGGTGACCTCAGGCCGCCTTCCGCTTTTTTGGTCGTTGCGCTTTTCTGGGGACCTCAGGCCGCCTTCCGCTTTTTTGGTCGCTTGCGCTTTTCTGGTGACATTAGGCCGCTTTCCGCTTTTTTTGCCGCTTGCGCTTTTCTGGTGACCTCAGGCCGCTTTCCGCTTTTTTTGATCGCTTGCGCTTTTCTGGTGACCTGAGGCCGCCTTCCGCTTTTTTTGGTCGCTTGCGCTTTTCCGGTGACCTCAGGCCTCTTGCGCTTTTCCGGTGACCTCAGGCCGCTTGCGCTTTTCTAGTGACCTTAGGCCGCTTGCGCTTTTCTGGTGACCCCAAGCCTCTTGCGCTTTTCCGGTGACCTCAGGCCGCCTTCCGCTTTTTTGGTCGTTGCGCTTTTCTGGTGACCTCAGGCCGCCTTCCGCTTTTTTGGTCGCTTGCGCTTTTCTGGTGACATTAGGCCGCTTTCCGCTTTTTTTGCCGCTTGCGCTTTTCTGGTGACCTCAGGCCGCTTTCCGCTTTTTTTGATCGCTTGCGCTTTTCTGGTGACCTGAGGCCGCCTTCCGCTTTTTTGCCGCTTGCGCTTTTCTGGTGACCTCAGGGCGCTTGACACCAATTGAACCATGTGAATCAACCGTAATTTTACTCTTCTTGAGGACTACTCAGGCTTTCAATCAATCAAAATGAATAAAATTTGAATGTACAGCAGCTACGAACGTCGTAAGTGAAACAAAACATGCTAGTAATCCACAAAAATTAGTAACAATAAAAAGAGGTAAAAAGGATGTGAATTACCTTATCCTCGGGACTGCTGTGATCTTCCCTGTCGTCCCTCCTCTCGTCTCTCCTGTCCCTTCGGTTGAAGCCACCTCGGTTCATCCCGCGATAACCACCGAAGTTGCCGCCGCCCCTGCCACGACCACGGTTCCCGCCGCGATTTCCATCCATGGCGTACTAAACAGAAAATAATGAATGCAACTAAAGTAGGACTTAAAAATATTGTTTAAATTGGAAATTAAAAAATACTTACACCAACATTCATATTACCCGGAAAGGGCAACGGGAACGGATGAACGAAGGCACTGGCATCGAGCCAGGTGTTCTTGAAGCGTTCGTCCTGCTGCATGCCCATCAGGTGCTGCTGCTGGGCGGGCATCGGGCGGTTGTTGTAGCCGTAGCCCGGGTTGCGGTTGCGCATCATCATCGGACCCTGGTCTGAAGAAAACAGATCTCTAACCTTTCTCCAAAAAGGAGTGATCTGGCAACAGCCGCCAGAAACATGAAAACTGAAGACTTACTGTACATGTGTGGCATGGGCGCGGAGGCAATGTGCGCCTGCTGCTGCATGGGAGAAGCGGGTCCTCCAATCGGCGGCATGCTGGTGGGCTGTCGGTTGTAGTTCAGTCTCCCCTGTTGGATTTGCTGGTTGCCCTCGTTCTCTCCTCCAATCCTCTGCTGCTCGGCCGACTAAATATCCCTTTATATGAATCCAGACAAGAAATCTCACATCGCTGTTCTTCCACATCATGTGGTTGTTCACGGGAGGGGTGGGGTTATTGGTCTGATGTTGCTGCCCCCTGTGCTGACGGTGGTTGTCTCCACGACGAGGACCACCGGATCCGGTAGGACCACCACGCGGGCGCTGGCCACCACCTCCACCACCACGGCTGTTGCCAGCCTCACGCTCAGGCTTGGGCTCCCTCTCCACCGGTGCTCCTCCCCTGTAAATAGAATTTAGAAATCAGTACGTTCATCTATCGCTTGAAACATCCACTTAGCAAGTTACGCCAATTAAATTACTGTAAGCCACGTACCCTCCTCGGTGCTGCGTTTCAACACGCTCCTTCTGGACCTGTGCCTTGCGAACCCTCTCCTCCCAAGTGAGTTCCCTCGGCGGCGGCACATCGCGGGGACGAGCCCTCTGCTCCGCCTGCTGCTGCTGGTGCTCCCTCCTAGCCGCGTCCTGGAGAACCTTTTTTTACCGAGATATTTCAGGTTCTTTTGATTCTCCGAAATCAATTTCACAGAGAAGGTGGTAAAAGAGAAAAGTGCACCTTCTGAGCGTCGGTCAACTGCAATCCGGCGAATTGGTCGTTAAAGTTCTGCGAGTTGAAGACATCGCGGTCAAGACCTCCGAACTGAATAAAAAGTTTATTTTACATAATTTTAAATATTTAAAAAAATGGTTATTAAATTATAAAGATGAACTAAGAAGTCTAATAAAACCGACCACTTCGGGTTCGTCCTTGAGCTCGGGCGGGATGCTGGAAGTGCTGCTGACCCAGCTGGCAGTGTAGGCGGCGGCCGATTGAGCGGGGTTCTCCAACAATGAAAGACTCGCTAAATTATCTAAATTTCACAAGTGTTTTGTTCTTCATAAATTTATATAAAAATTAATTCAGTTTAATTAAAAATCATTCTTTAAACTCACTATGGAAAGTGTTTTCTTTTATGTTCGGCGGAGGGCGCGACATGTTCGGCAGAGCTCCGGGGGTGAAAGCAGCGGCGGCGGCGGCACTGCGGGCTTGATCGCCACGGTCCTGAAACAAAGTAAGTAAAGAAGAGAGAAATAGGCTTACTGGATATGTTCCGTAGATGGGTTGCTGATTACTGTAGCCAGGGTAACTTCCTTGCGCCCACTGATTCGAAGGAGCCTGAAATAGTGAGCCTAAGTTGTGTTGAATATGATTTCTGTGTAAATCTGCCAGCTATTAAAACGTTTATAAAATTAAATTAAAATAATCACCTGTTGAGGATTGTAATAGTTCTGCGATCGGTAGTAGTCGGCGTCTCCGCCTGCATATTGCACAGGGTACGCTCCCCCATACCCGCTCTTGTCGTTGTAGGAGCTCATGTCGGGAGCGGGCTGGTAGGGAAAGGCGTAGGGCACAGCCTGCTGTATCGAGGGCGTCGTTTCCTGCACTCCTTGTGCCCCTACCTGCGGCTGGGGCTGGCCCCAGGTACCCATCGTGGTGTTCTGGGCGCTACCGCCGGCGCCTGCCGGGTAGGTTTGGTAGGACTGTTGGTAGATAATATGCTGCTGGTTAGGGTCTGAAAGGTTACAAATAGAAATAAATGCGTAGAAAAGTCTTACCTTGATTGTTGGACATGATGGAAACAATGGAGAAACGATACAAAAATGGAAATTGGAAAGAATTCCAAGAGGGTGGTCGCCGCAAGCGCGACACAAAGAAGGGCCACTGGAAATAACAATTAAAATTGAACAAGATTTAAATACAAGTGAAGAAAGGATATCAAAAGGAGGCCAAAGAAAATCAGTTTCAAAAATACAAATATATGAATGTTTTAAAATTTTGCACAGTTTCTGACAAATTTTTAAAACCGTTTATAAATGAAAATGTAAATATAGCGCACGATAATCTTTACCGAAAGTCATTTAATGCTTAGAACACGTGAAATGCTTAAAATGTCAAAATTAAATGAATTTTTTTAAATGTTTTGGAAAAAAAATAAAGCATAATGCAGCATCCAATCGATAAGACATACAATATTAGATAGCATTTACAAGGAAAAAGCTGTCCGAAGCAATAAAAATTGCCAAATCTTGGTCAAGGTTAAAGTTTGCCATTTCGTTCGCTTGTTTCAATTTGAAATCGGCTAAAGCTATCTTTACATTGATAAATATAACATGTTTCAAAATATTTAAAAACTGGAAGTGTTTTTCAGTAGCAAAACCGGGAAAAACTGAAAAAGGGACTTTGAAATGCATGGATCACATTCAAATCAGAATGGACAGTCGCTCCCGCCGAGGGTGCACACTTTTTCCGTGCCCGGGTTGCACCAAGTCATCTTAGCAGCCTGTTTGAGACTTTTTGCATTTAGTCCTTTAAAGGGAATGTAATAAAATCAACTAATTTAAGGGCTTTGTAACAAAAATAGCAAGACAATGACAGTGATTTGAGTACAGAAAGCTCGTCACGGAATATGACATCAGAAAGCAGGACAAACCCTTTGGGAAGGTATTAAATCTAAATTTAAAGTACAAAACTACCTAATTTAAATTAATCTAAAAATTTGGAGTTGTCAAAATCAATAACAAGACTATCAGTTCAAAAATACAATTTTTATTCGTCTAAATTGGATTTAATACCTGGAAATATCCTGTCACGATTGTAAAAGCCCGCCCATAATTATACGCGCTTTCGCGGATTGCAGACAGTCCTTTAATTAACGTTGCCTGACTGAGCTTGGGAATCAGGCACGGAGCCCTGAGAACGCGCGAAACCGGAAAATTCAAGATGGGTACGTTCATTTATTCAGCTGTTGACAAAGGAACACATTTTTATTCACTTTACAATGTGATTATTTTAAAAACTTTGAAATTTAACTGAATATTGTTGTTGTCAGACGTGAATGACCCCTATATCGATCATGAGGAGGAGTACATCGGTCCCGGTTCATCGCATCTTCAGGAACATGTGTCCCACGAGGACGAGGGGTTGAAGCAGGTTTTGCAGGAAAACCATCAGAATGAGGTGGATTTATTCAAAATCTGGAAGAATACATATTTTACAGGAAATATTCGTCGACGGTGTTGTGGAAGACGGAGCTTATATCCAGGTTTGTAGCTTTTTTTCTCGTTTTTGGTCGCCAAGGGCAACCTAAGGCCGCTCTCTCTACTAAAATATTCCAATTTATCTTATTTTTAGGGAGAAGATGGACAATACTACGTCATGGTCAATGAAGACCACGATCCGGAGAACGGGAACCTGTTGGTGCTAGAAGACGACGGCGGGGAAGCCATTTTCGTTAGGAATGAAGAGGAGTACCCCACCAGCTCTAATAATAAAGGTATTTGTGATATTGTGTATTTAAATGTTTTATTTATAGTTTCCGGTCTTAATCGGAATTCGAAAGTGGAGGAAGACGACGATGAATTGGTCGACGACGATGAGAGTCAGCAGGGAATCATGATCGAAGCGATACCACAGGGTTGGTTACAGTAACTTTTTGTTAATATTTTATTTTAAAGGTCTGAAAGCGAGGAAGAACCGCCAGTACGGTAACTGTCGCTGTCCGGAATGTGGAACTTCCTTCGTCAATGCGGCCAGGCTTGAGAGACATCTAGCCGTCCACCAGGTATGCGCTTTTTTGTCGCTTTTCACTGCTGTTTCTTACACAACTGTAGATTCAAAAAAACCACCTGGAAAGCGGTTTGGTGTTGCCTCGATTAAAAAAGCCGGGTGAGGTTGTCTATATTCAAAAAAAGCGGCCTGGGAAGCATCGATTTTAAAAAAAAGCGATTTGATGATGATGCCTCGATTGTTTGCTCGAAGAATACGTTCTTTTCAGGTCTTCGGCTCCTTCCTGTGCCCTTTGTGTGGCAAAACGTTCAAGTACGAGTACAATCTCTTCTACCATTGGAGGAAGACCTGTCGAGACCTCAACGAACTGGTCCCGCTCGAAGAGAGAATGGTGAGGATCCCATGCCAATTTCTAGTTCTGCTTCTTTTCTTTCAGACAATGGACGTGAACGCCGTCCGTCAGCTGGTCGACGACATCGCCCAGAAGAAGGTGGAAATCGGCCCCATCGACATAGGCGTCTCCAAAGGCCTCCTCTTCTCCTCGGGACCTCTCTCCCGCCTGGAAATGCCCCACAACCCTCTTGGTTTGTTTCCAAAATGTACCCATTTTACCTATTCATCCAGGTCGCCGAGGTAATGCCTGCCGTGCCTGTGGTGTCGTCGTGCCTGCCACCCACATGCTCCGCCACTTGGCTCTTCATCGCAACGAGGGCCATCAACCCGACGATCGCTCCGTAGCCGGAGGCTTCTTCTGTGATTTGTGTGGACTGGCGTTTAGGTGAGAGTGATCCCTATTCCCTGGTGGAAACGGTAGTTTAGGCAACATTTCAACTTGATCAAGCACTGGAGGACGAGTTGTCCGGAGATCCAGGCGAATATCCCGGATGACGTGGAATTGACTATGGACGATGGACAGATAAGGACGCTGGTTGGGGATTTGATGAGGAAGGCCGTGGCTATGCAGCAGGGACCGAAGAATGTCAATGTTAGCAGAGGTATGTTTCTCTATCTCTGTTTCTAACCGTCTTCTTTTCAGCTACCTTCCACAACGGCATGGGCCACGGCGAGTCCGCTCCTGGCCCTTCTCACCAATTAGACGACGAGGCCGATGTAGTTGTGGATGACGCCGGCTACGGTCCTTCCACCATCCACCGCAACAGCGCCTGGCAGGATCCCCGTGACGCGGTACGTCGTCCGCTTTTTGGCGTGTCCTCCTGTGGCCTCCACATCTTGACGTTGCCTCCCGTGATGTTTTCCAGACTTTCACATATCCTCCTGTGTCCTACCGATCGAATCTTGTTGACCGTCCCTATCTTCCATTTTCAGGCCATCGTCTTCGCCGATGACTTCGGAGACGACGACGAGTTGATGGTTGTGGGAGAGGATGGACAGGTCAATGTGGCGAGTAGTAGTACCAACAACGCCGCCAGGAAAAGGGAATGGGAATACTCCACCGGCGGAGAGCAGTGCAAGGAGTGCTTCAGGTTGTTTTTACTGTGATCACAATTGACCCTCCTTTTCAGAACCTTCGCGAATAGAGGTCGTCTGGAACGCCACATGGCCGGTTTCCATGCCCACTTCGGTGCCCATCACTGCCTCCTCTGCGGAAATAGGTAACTTTGTATTTTACCTTTATCATTCCTCTTCCATTGCAGGTTCAAATACGAGTACAACCTGCTCTACCACTACCGGAGGAGCTGTCCCTACACGAAATCATTTATCGATCGAGATGTCAGGGAACAGGTACCGTATCCATAGTTACAGTAACCTAATGTGATGTTCAGATGGATGCCACTTCTCTGAGGAAGCTGGTGCGTGGATTGGCGCAGAAGGAAGTGAGACTCACAGCAAACGTCAAACAGGAGGTGGGTCTACTGCGCGATATTCCTACCGTAACCTTAATTACAGTAATATATTGTTTTGTTTCAGACAGTCCGTTTGATGAATCTCCGCCGTCCCTCCACATTCAACGACCAGCGGATCCAAAAAGAGCTGAAAATGAAGACCCCCGCCCAGGTGCCACCGCAGTTGCTGACGCCAAGGGCCGGAATCCCCGACGCTCGTCCCTGCCCCATTTGCAGTTAGTTTTCTCTATTATTAGCTGGTTAATTGACAAATTAGGTGTAATCTTCTATGGAAGAACGGCCGTGGATCGACACATACAGGCGGCGCACGGAATGGAACCGAGCGATGTGAGGGCCATCCAACAGGCGGACTCTGATACAATGATGGAGGCGGAGAAGGGGGTTCCTCCGATTGAAGGTAGGAGGTTCAGATGCAGAGAAAACTTGTTCAGATGGCCTTGACGAGTATCCTCCCATGGATGACGAGGAAGAGGACTTGGAACCACCGCCGCTCTTGGAGCGAGAGGAACCCATTCCTGAGGTAGTTTTGCGTCTTATTTTGGTTATTTAGCGTCTTTTAGGCCCAACTCTCTAGTCAACCCCTGCCTGTCCACATCCGGTTCGTCGATCAAGAGGGAGTCGAAGTGGAGGAACTGGGAGGAGTGGGAGGAAATCACTACCAGGAGTTGAAGTCGATGATTGAGCAGGGGACACTGGCTGTCAATGATCAGATCATTGTCATCATAGATGGGGTGAGTACCCGCTGACCTCAGGCCGCTTTTTCTGGTGACCTCAGGCCGCTTTCCGCCTTTTTCTGGTGACCTCAGGCCGCTGTCTGCTTTTCCACCGGCCGCTTTCAGCGCAATGGTCTGAATCTGCGTCTCTGACATCTCTCTATCTCTCTAAGCCTCTGCCTATACATCCTCAATATTCAGGTCGAAGTCTGCTATTACGTGAACGAGCTGGTCAATGCAGAAGACGGGAAATACGCTGTTTTCATGCAGGGTGAGACTGGCAGATTCGCCGAAGGAGGTATTTTTCTCTTATTTTCTCACCTAACCCACCGTATTCCAGAAAAGTCCGCCGATCTCCCTCCTCAAATGGACGATTCCAAGCCCGCCGACCTCGGCTTCGACGATAATATTCTGGACGAATCGGGCCAATAGGCTCTCTTTCAAACGCCTTGTGATATGCTTTATGTTGTGTAAAACATTTTGATCTCAGGTATAAAGACATTTTGTGGCAATTTTTTTATATCCCGACTGTTTTCAACAATTGCTACCTCTTCCATGTGAAATGATTCCTTTAATGTGGCTTAGAATGTCGAATGTCAACGATAAAACACCCTCACATGCGGAGAAGGACGGTCCCCACAACCTGCCTCTGGCCAGGGTGAAGTCCATCGCAGCCCTCACCGAGTGCCAAATTCCAATGTCTGCTGAAGCCCTCTACGCATACGCCAAGGCAGCGGTGAGTTGAAAAATGCAGCAGATAGAAGCGGCCTAAGGTTATCAGAAAAAAGCGGAAGCGGCCTGAGGTCACCAGAAAAAAGCGGAAGCGACCTGAGGTCACCAGAAAAAAGCGGAAGCGGCCTGCGGTCACCAGAAAAAATGCCTAAGTGGTCTGAGGACATCATTAAAAAAACGGAAGCGGCCTGAGGTCGCCAGAAAAAAAACGGAAAGCGGCCTGAGGTCACGAGAAAAAAGCGGAAGCGGCCTGAGGTCACCAGGAAAAAGCGGAAGCGGCGGTCACCAGAAAAAATGCCTAAGTGGTCTGAGGACATCATAAAAAAACGGAAGCGGCCTGAGGTCGCCAGAAGAAGCGTCCTGAGACATTATTTCTATTTAAATATATTGCACTATTTAACGGTTTTTCAGGAGCTGTTCATTGACGATTTGGTAAAGTCCATCAATGGCCGCTACGGAGACAACATCGGATACGACGAGTTGGCCGAGTTCATCCAGAATTGCGACGAAATGGAGTTCCTTCACGGTTATTTTCACATAAAAATCAATCAATTCCACGTTTTCAGACTTCTTCCCCCGTCGTATTAGCTTCGAAGACGCCCAGAAGAAGGTGAAAGCCCACGAAACTCGGCACTAACCCCTCCCTTCATTTTTACTTTGTCCCGGGTCAACCGTATCTCTTCCATTGTCATATTTCCATCGTGTACATGAAGTATTCTCGAAGTTTTACTTTGTCAAGATTACGGTAATCAATCCGGTTTTTACGCTTTTGTGTGTTTGTGCTAAATATCGCTACTTGATTTTGGTGTTGCCCCTTGTGGCCTGGTCCACATTTAGACGTAGCCTCCCGTGACCTAGTCCAGGCTTCACTCCTTTTGTGTTGCTGTTCCTTCCTAATCACACCCTGACGTCTCTTGTTTCTGCCGATTTGTGTCTTCCTTGTGACGGAGCGTGCCGTGCTTTGTGTACACACAAATCCCTTCCTTCATAACGGGCGCTCTGTCCAACTGGTCGATAACCGTGCTTCCCACCCCCTTTACCACACGGCAAGGTCGATGGCGCCACTCCTGCGATAGGCATCGACACGACCTGGTTTCCTCGGAAACACGTGTTTTCCCTGCGGGACGCTTTTATTCGGTTTAACATTGTTGAAAATGTATTTTTGTGGAAGTTCTTTGAAAAAAAGCTGGTTTTCGTTTGAGTACAGTTGAATTTCTAATTTATTTTCTCAACAATACAGGTAAGCGAGTTAGCTTATGTTTAGATCACTGCGTCATCAAATAAACATTTTCAATAAAAAAAGTGCGTCCGAGTTGACTTTTGCACCAAAGTGGACAGTTGCATGCAATTAATTATACGCGCCTTCGAACTCATTTCCCACTTGTTTTGGTTTAAAACACCGTTTAAAATGACTTTTTTTGTTAAACAGGGCACCATTCGTTTTTTTCCCCTGAGAAATTGCTTTTCTATCCTTATTTCATTATAAGCAGCCCATATTCCACTCTAAAATGCGAATTTGTATTGGCAGCCTTACAGAAACTCATATAAAACCGCAATTCGATTTTTTGTAGTTTGACCCCGGAATCGTGCTCCATTCTAGCCACGATTATCGTCCACGTCGTAGTTTGCGTCTCACTTGTGGCTACGCACCTGATCAAAGGCCAGCTCACTTTTCCCGGGCGTTCGCCAATCGGCCGACCGAGAGTGCGGCACTCTTTGCCCCCTCTCTTTCCAAGGATATGATGATCTTTTGGCTTTTAAATCAATTTATGTATAAATGTCATTTAAACATTCAATTTACCGATTACTTTCTTTCAAAATTTGAAGATTTTGCAGCATGTTTAATGGAAATGAAGGAAATTTCGAAATTTTGCGCATAAAACTGGATCACTTCCTACGTGCGCACATTGAACATTGTGTGTTGTCTAGCGCGTAGTCTAGTCGTTGTTTCCGCTCTCCTATCGCCGTCTTTGATTATTGCACTGCTGCTGAACGTTCCTTGGAAACTCAGTCGCTGGTTATTTCTTAGCTTATTGAATTTTATCTGCAAAATCGCCTTTCCGACAGATGGTTTGGCATCGTTTGCGCTGGCCTCATTTATTCTGGCTTGTTTACTCAAAGTAACTTAATCATCACGTCATTCATTCATTTCCTCAGCTTTGTTTGTGATTCTTGATTTTCAAAGGGCTTCAATCAATGATTTTCTTTTTCGAAGGCGTATTGGAAGAATTTTGCAGTCGTTTACCGCGGCCGCCGTGGCCTAGCTGTGGTTTTGACGTTGCCTCCATTTGGCTTGCTGTGGTTTTAATACAGTCTCCTCTGGGCATATCTTGATTTTGTCGTGGTGTTCTGTGGCCGCCGTGGCCTAGACATCCTGAAGTCATCCTTCTGCTTGTTCGCCATTCTTCTTTTGGTCGCTCCATCTTGATTGTTTTCCACTGTATTTATCTACCAGTTATTATTTTATCCATCCCTTCGATTATTGATTTTAAAAAGTTAAATGATGTTTGCCTAAATCGATTGTTTCAGGGATGTCGCTGAAGCAGATCACCCGCGCCGAGGTCTCCGAGCACAACTCCCGTGCTTCGACCTGGTTCGTCATAGGAAACAAGGTCTACGACGTCAGCAAATTCCTCGACGAGGTTTGTCTAATTTATTCTTCTCTCTCTCTCTCTCTCTCTCTCTCTCTCTCTCTCTCTCTCTCTCTCTCTCTCTCTCTCTCTCTCTCTAATTCCATATTTGTTTACCTCAATACCTATATGATTCCCTTATTTAGCATCCCGGAGGCTGCGAGGTCCTTCTGGAGCAGGCCGGTCAGGACTGCACCGAAGCCTTCGAAGACGTCGGCCACTCCACCGACGCCCGCAACATGAAGGAGGATTACCTCGTCGGAGAGATCGTCGAGGTTCGTTTTTCTCTTCTGAAAATGATGTGGAAATCTGAAATCAATCATATTTACCTTTCCTTCTCGCAAAATCCAGGTTCTCTACAGTCTAGCCCAGTCGCACTAATTGTTATGACAAAAACAGGCCCGGGGAACGATCGATAATTGGAACCAATTTGAGTCTTTCGAGGTTCTCACGTACATCAGCCAGTTACTGTATGTTATGTGGTCTTTGAAGACGAAATAGACAGCGAAAAATGTGGTTTGAAGCGATGTATTATGACATTTTGTGCTTTCGCGCAGTGTGATTTGCGACGAGTTCTTTGTTTTCCTTTCGCGCAAACTACAGCTTTCCCAAATCATAGATTTCTCGCGGAAGTGTTATAGTTATACGTGTGAATTGTCTGGCAAATGATAATATTTTCAATTGCAGGCCGAGAGACAGAAGTACTCGTACGATAAGAAGTCCTCTTGGAATACCCAGGCCACCGACAACAAACAGAGGTGAGAGAGGGCAACCTCGGGCCGCTTGGGAGGGATCAAGCTAGCCATTAGTGTCCATATTTGGAGTCAGAAATCAGGCCGTTGGAAAAGCCTATGTTTACGTCCTTCGCCGATTGCCGCACGCTTTTCTGCAGCGCGTGCGCACCCGCCCCCGCCTGGCGCCACTTTCAAACCCGCTTTCGCAATCTGTGCTTTCCAGGTCCGCCAACGACTCTTCTCTGATGGACGCTATCACCTGGCCGGCACTGATCATCGCCATCGTCGCCTTGTTCTACTGGATCCTTTTCTAATTCCCCTCCCACCTTGTTTTATTCCCCGCACCGTTTTATTCTATATAGTTTGTTACATATGAAATGAACGCTCTCCTAGCAATTCTTCCCGGTTTTCCTTGGTTTCGGTTTTAAATCTCCCGTCTTCTCTTTCATATGGATGACTTTTCCAGCAGAAAACGAGAGTTTTCAGAGTCTGCTGCAATGGATGTGCAGGACGGCGTGTCGCAAGGTGAGCTTATCAGCCCGGTTTTCTGAACAAAGAGGGTCTTTGACCGGTTGATAAGAGTGGGAGACGCGGGAAACAATCTGGCCTGATTTATGAAAGGGAACGGTGATTCAGGGCTCAAGAGAGCGATGCGAGAAAGTTCATTTTTTCCAAAAATTCAAAATTTTCCGAAAAACTTGCTACTTGCATGTTTGTTTTAAAATTCAAATTTAACCAGTCAAAAAGATGGTCACATTTGCGAGTTACATCACAAAAATTGAGCTGAATGTTGAAATTAAATTTTTGTAAAATTTTAAAAAATTGAGCCAAGTGATCAACGATGTGCAAAATTCAGATTTCTCGTTAAAAAAATCGAAAACAACTAGTTTTTGTGTTTTAAACTACGAAAATCACTTTTCCCCGTAGATGTGAATTATTGACAAAAAAAGTAATCCCAAAATTGGTCACCCATGATGTAAAAATGTCCAAAAAGTGCAAGTTTCTAGTTTAAAGTTAAGTTGGCTCATTTAGCAAAAATTGTTTTATAGCAACAACAACAAAACGAAAATTAACAAGATCTTCCATTTCCCAACTAAATCTCCCCATTCTAGCCTCTTCGTCGACTGAGACGGCCTGGGAGTACGAGCACACCCGCGGCAAGTGGGTCCTCTACAACGAGGAACTCAGCAAGCAGCTCAGCGAGTACGTTTCTTCCAGTTTAAAGGTCTAATTACCCCTATTTAAAGGACTAGCGACGGATTCGTGGAGACTGAAATCGAGGAGTCGAAGCTCCGTCTCGATGTCAACGCGATGAAGCAGCTGAACACGGACACTGGGTTCTCCAGAAGCATCCGCTGCACCGTCAGGACTACGAAAGACGGTAGTTACAGTAATCTGTGGGATACAGAGAAGTTTAGAAGCGTTCGCCTGTTGGGAGGGGAAGAAAGGACGTCGTTATGAGGGACTCCCTTACTCCGTGCAAGTGGCCCTTGAGAATGGAAAGGTAGGCCTAACGGAGGAGATAAACCAGGGAAAATGACACTGGATTGACTAGAACGGCCCTTCTCACATTTATTCTCTCGTTCTACACCAACAAATCACCCAGAAGGCCTTTATTCGTTTAGCAG
This sequence comes from Oscheius sp. G VE-2021, assembly GCA_022343465.1. Lineage (NCBI taxonomy): Eukaryota > Metazoa > Nematoda > Chromadorea > Rhabditida > Rhabditidae > Oscheius > Oscheius sp. G VE-2021. Next base: position 2,753,725 of record JAJQXH010000030.1, on the reverse strand, counting down.
TAATTCCTGCTTCCCTTCTACTCGAGCACCTCCCTTGAGGTGTACTTTCCCTTCTTGTCGGCCAGCATCTTCAGATTCACGCGGATCGTGTCGGGCCTCGTCTCCTTCGGCATCTGCGCGTACAGCTCCTTGGCGTCTCTGTCGTCGACCGTGCAGAAGACGTACTGCACCACCAGTTTGTCGCTCCTTCCCGCCCCCGCCAGCCGGGTGACCGTCATGTGCTGGCACTGGCCAGGCTCGATGAACATCGTCACCGGGTGCACCCGGTAGAGCGCGTTGTTGCTGCAGCGGATCTGAACCAGCCATGTTTTTCTCCCGGATTTTCTCCAATCACCTTGACGGCCAGACGCCTATCTCCAGTGTTGACGATCATGTGGTCGGAGGTTCCTCCTCCAGGGCTGAAGTAGGCAGTCTCCGGGTCGACGGAGATGATGCCGTTCTCCTTGACGGAGGCCGCTCCCTTGTCCACCTCCTTCTTCTCATCCTTGCCTCCTTCCGCCTTCTCCTCGGGCTTGGGCTCCTGCTCTGCGGTGGACGACATTGGTTTCTGAAGAAGAGGGGTTGAGATTGGGGGAAGGCGGGCACGAACTGGTGAAGAGCCGACCTTCCAGAGTGAGGTGATGGAGTGAAATGAGCCGAATGAGGGCTCATTTGCATTGCGGTGCTTTTAGCGTAAGGATGTTTAAGGTTCTAGAATTTCCTCACGTAGGCTAATTAAGGGTAGAAAGGCTAGCCGACTAAAAGTTTTTAACTACGAAAAAGCAGATCAAGCGGCCTTTGATTGCCAAAAAGCGGATTTTATCCCGAAACTGCAAAAGCGGACTGTGGTTGACAAAAAAGCGGCTTTTAATTGCCCTGTATTCAATAGCTTACATTCTACTTTCAGAACGACGGAACCCTGGAGATTGACCTGGACGGAGAGAAGTGGAAGGTGGATTTCGAGGCAATGGAAATGAGCACTGAAGAAAATACCCAAAAGGTAAGATTTATATCCTTTTATCTGTTTTCTTCTTTGCCGAAAGGAAAAAGATCTAATTTTAGATCAGGAGGACGGAATCCGCGGCGGAGAGCTCTTTCTCCGCTCTGCCCACCTTGCCTTCGACGAGGTCTCGCGCGCTCACCAAGCGCAGTCTGAATGTGGAGGCGATGACTTCGACGAAGCTGGAGGAAGTCGAAGAAGAGGAGGAGGAGGAAAAGCCGAAGGTAAAGAAAGTCGCGAAAACGCAGAATTAACCCCGTTTCAGAAGAAGACCAAGAGCGGTGCCTCAGCCAAGAGTCGTCCCAAGTCGGGCAAGGAGTACGACACCAAACGCACTCTGATCATCAAGGGCCGGGCTCCCATAGACCCCGAATGCACCGAGAAACTCCACTCCGCCCACGTTCTCGACGAAGGGAACGTCGTCTGGGACGCCATGCTCAACCAGGTAACCTTCATTTCTCAATTAGACCGATGTGATACGGGTGTCATAAACCTAGCCTAGAATCAGCCTGTTAACCCAGGATCATGCCCATTTTTAGACAAATATCGCGAACAACAACAACAAGTACTACATCCTGCAGTTGCTCGAGGACGATGACTCCAAGAAATACAGGTGGTTCATCTACTTTTCTCTATTTAACTCTTGTTTAGTGTGTGGTTCCGTTGGGGCCGTGTGGGCTACCGAGGACAGATGAACCTCACCACTTTCGGAACGGACATCGAGGGAGCCAAGGCCTGCTTCACGAAGAAGTTCTCCGACAAGACGGCCAACGAATGGGCGGACAAGGACTCCTTCGAGAGTGTTCCGCGGAAGTACACCCTCATTCATGTGGGTTCTTTTCTCTCCGTATCTAGGCATCTTCAAATCTGCGTTTCTAACTCTGCTCTTTCAGATGGATTACCAGGTGCCGAAGGCCAATGAAGAAGAGAAGAAGGAGGAGGGAGCGGAAGAGGTCGTGGAGGAAGTGCCCGATTCGAAGCTGGACGAGCGCATTCAGCGCCTCCTTTCCCTCATCTGCAACCTCCAGGCTATGGAGGAGACTGTCATGCAGATGGAATTCGACTCCGCCCGGTCTCCTCTAGGTAAGGAGAGAGATAGTTAGAGAAGCAGAGTATCGTCAGAGACTGAGAGAAACTATTTGAGTGCCTTCCTTCTGTATGTTGAGAACTTGAAAATATCCTTTTTAGGCAAGTTGACTGAGAAGCAGATCGCCGAGGGCTACCGTCTGCTGGGAGAGATGGAAAAGTTCATCAAGAAGAAGGACTTCTCGAAGGACTTTGTCCATCTGGTCAACGAGTACTACACCAAGATTCCCCACAATTTCGGGTACATTTGACTTCGAATTGGAAGAACTCTCGAAATTCCAGATTCCAACAGCCGCCGCTCATTAAATCAGTCGAGGCCATCGGGAAAGAGACGGACCTGCTCTCCGTGCTGGAGGACATCGAAATCGCCGTTAGGAACTTTGGAGAGGCGAAGAAGGGAGGGGGAGAGTGAGTCTGCGTCTATACCCAATTGGTTGCTCTGCATCTCTGCCCTTTCTCTCTTTCTCTAACTCTCTCTTCAGGATCGCCACCGTGGACAAGTACTACAACAACATGCGCTGCGACGTGGAGCCATTGACCACCACTTCGGATAACTACAAGGTTAAAGCCTTCTGAAGTCCTTTAAACCCGGAATTTAGATGGTGGAGAAGTACATGAAGACGACGCACGGAGACACCCACATGTACTCGATGAAGATCAAGAATGTATACAATGTGGAGAGACACACGGAGACGGAGAGGTTCAAGGGAGACATTGGCAACAGGTACGGCATCTCTCTTTCTCTAACCCCTCTCTTCCAGGATGCTCCTCTGGCACGGTTCCCGCATCTCCAACTTCTACGGCATCCTCTCCCAAGGCCTCCGCATCGCCCCTCCTGAAGCCCCCTCTTGCGGTAGTCATCTCTTCTTTTCCTCAGCTAACCTTAATTTTAGGTTACATGTTCGGAAAGGGAATCTACTTTGCCGACATGGCGAGCAAGTCCGGAAACTATTGCTACCCGGTCAGGCACAAGCCGGGACTCCTCCTCCTCTGCGAGGTGGCTCTGGGAGAGCAGAGGGAACTCCACGCTGCTGACTACGACGCGGGCAAGAAGCTGGGCACGTGCCAGAGTACGCTGGGAGTGGGAAAGACGACGCCCAATGCGGAGGAACACTTCACCCTGTAAGTTTGAATGAGATAGATCTCCTAACCTCCTTGTTTTAGTGACGATGGAGTTGTGGTCCCGTGCGGAAAGCCGGTGAAGAACAAGGCCGCCGCCGCCAGTTCCCTCCTCTACAACGAGTACATCGTCTACAGTGTGGACCAAGTGCGCATCCGCTACGTGGTCGAGGTGGAATTCGACATCTAATTCGCCCCTTTTCGTTGGGATTATATACCTCATTCCGATCTTGTCATTTTGTGTTCACGTTGTTTCGATCCTCAGAATCATTCCTTCCACCGGTTTTATGTAGACTGGTAATGAATATCTTGCTTTAGTTGTTTTGGTTTTCTTGGGAATATGGGGTGAGAGGAAAGAGAAAGGAGGAGCAGGGCCGACCGACTTGAGCTTACCAGAATCTTCGAATGCTCATTTGCCTACCCATTCAATTACGCAAATTCCGCCAAGTTACGTCATTTCGGCCTATAAATAGCCCTCGCCCGGTCATTTCCCTCAGTCTTCGCCCCGCCCCTACCGATGGCTCTCAACGTCGACTCCGCCCTCGCCACCTTCCCTGCCGCCGGAGGAAACGCCACCCACAAGATTGTCTCCCAGGCAGAGGCCCGCCACGCCTTCAAGGTAAAGATCTCTCTCTCTCTCTCTCTCTCTCTCTCTCTCCAATTCCCTGTCTAACTCCCTCTCTTCCAGGTGAAGAGCTCCAACAACGAGCACTACCGCGTCCGCCCCGTCTACGGCTTCATCGACGCCAAGGGCTCCGTGGACCTGGAAATCAGCCGCTCGGCGGGACCTGCGAAGGAGAACAAGCTGGTCATCCAGTGGGCTGAAGTGCCCGCCGAGGAGACCGACGCCCAGGCGCCCTTCAAGGCCGGCGCCCAGTCGGGAGAAGTGATCCTGCCCATGAAGGCGGAGTGAGCAGTCAACTGTGCACAAAGCGTTCGCCACAGGCCAATAAAACTTAGGCAGCGCATTGTTTATGTGTTCTAATGGGGGATGGAAGATGTTTGGGGTGTTGTTCTCTCTCTCTCTCTCTCTCTCTCTCTCTCTTCTCAACAGTAACATTCAAATTGATCTCTTATTCATTTATTCAACTAAAAAACTAACATTGCTTGAAATACATACATCCTTCGATAATTTCAATGGTCAAGTATGCCTTCATCTCTCCTCCCCTCGTCAGACTCCACTTTTCCTTGCCCTCTTGAATGGCCTCGTTTTGGAGAAACTCGGTGATCTGGTCAAAGTCGTCGACCACAAAGTGATCCAGAATCAAATCCATCACATCTTCAGTTTTATTAGTGATCTTCTGAAAAATGAAGATCTTTCCAAAAAATGTTTGAACTACCTCGATGTACTGGAAAACTTCATGATGTGAAGCGTAGATGTTGGAAAGAGAAACTGTCTTCTGGGCCTTGATGGAGGAGAGAACAGAGAATGGAAGAGAGAAGCTGTCATCTACTTGGATCTGGAATTCAAGGATACAGAAACTGTACGAGCAAATCTACTGGGAATCAATGCAAAAACACATACCTCGTTGATTTTGCTGGTGTCATACTGGAAGTCGTTGATCTCATTTTTCAGATGAGATGTGGCCATCTTCAGCCTCTGAATCTTAGTCTTCTGAAAGTTTTCATCTTTGTTAAGGCCTTAAAATCTCAATTACCGTAAGGACTTCGGCGGTATTAGGGTCGTTGTACTCCAAGAAGGGGCATGCCAGAGTGTTGATTTCCCCGAGTTTCAAGAGGAAGTCAGAAGTCTTCTTAGAGAAGTAGCCAGGGAACCGCTCAGACTGGAAATACGGGGAGTGAGTTAGTGAGAGAGATAAATTGCGTGTGTGTGAGTGAATGAGTGATATAGTGAGTGAGTGTGCACGTGAACAAGATATACAAACTCACACTAACGGTAACCTGATGAACCTTGATCTTCATCTTCTCACGCATCTCCATCGAAAGGGGGACGTACTTTTCATCTACTTCAATGTAAACATGGTCGTTCTAAATTGAGTTTAAAGTAGTGAAACTTTTAAAAAGATTACCCTAATCAAAATTCGGTTCACATCCATATGGTAAACATTGTTGGAGTTACGCTCGTCGAGTGCCACAGCCAGTGCCCCAGTTTGTATGAAAGTGGCATAAGTTTCAAAATTCATCTGAAAAAGTAGATTGATTAACTTTCTGAAGTTTCAATTAAAATATTTCTGATTTCAGTTTCTTTACCTTTTCCAGAATTGAGTCCTGCAGGTACACAGGGAAGTCGCAGAAGTTGATGGTCTCCTGATTGGTTCCACTGACGGCGGACATTTTGAAAGTTTTTTTTTCTGAAAAAGAAGAGTTTGTCTTTAGATTAAGAAAATAGAAAGGGAATAATTGAAGAGTTGAATTAATGACCAGTCGGAGCTGATTGTGAGAAAAAAGCCAAGGTGAACAACAGCAGCTGGAAAGTAGATTGCATAAAAAAGCAGATGCTCAGAGAAGCAGAAAGCAGAAGAGAGGGGAGAGGTCAACCGTAATTAGGGAGGATACAGAGAGAAAGAGAAAGAGAGAGATAGAGAGAGAGAGAGGGGGGGGGAGAGAGAGAGGGAGAGGGAGAGAGAGAGAGAGAGAGAGAGTAAGAAAAGGAGAGCAATACAGGAGGAGAGAAGGAGAGGAGACAGGATAAGTTCCAAATTGACATTCAATCGCTTCTCTCTCTCTCTCTCTCTCTCTCTCTCTCACTCTCTCTCTCTCCCTCTCTCTCTCCTTTTCTATCTGCATCATGCTTAATTACGGATGACCTTCTCTCCCATGACCTCTGCTGACTTCTGCTTCTGCTTTCAGTCTTCTGCGTTTTCCACGGCCTAACTTCTGCGCATCAGCTATTTTCTCAGGATAAGCTCAGCTTTCTCCTCAATGTTACCCAACTCTTTTCTTTCTCCTTCTTTCTTTGTCTATTTCCCTCTCCTCATTCAAACCTAAATCTCCTTCTTCAGAAACTATCCCAATATGTCCGGTGCCACTGGATCCGAGTCTATCGATTTCTCCGGCCTTCCTCTCTATTTGAAGGACCTGATCATGGAAAAAGTAAGAACTTTTAAAAGGCAAATTAAACAATTACCATTTTCAGATGACCTTCGAAACGTATGCCACATTTATGCAAACTGGATCATTGGCTGGGGTTCTTGACGAGAGAAATAAGAAAAATCTCTACCCCGTTGATGTCACCACAATTACGATCATGGTAATTTTTCAAGTGTTTTCACTAAAATTATATTTTAGACTGATTGTGTTTTCATCAAAACCAATGGAAAGTCTCTCTCCTTCGAGCAGTGTGAGAAGATGAAGCTCAAGAATCTCCATGTGGTCATCAGTGTGAGTTGGTCTAGTTATTCTCACGTGCACACGCCCTCACTCGCTCACTTACTCATTCCCTTCTTTTCAGCCCATGTGGTTCTTCGGCTATTTGACCAAGAAGACCTGTGACTTCCTTCTGAAGCTGGGGGAAATCCACACATTGGAGTGCCCCTTCCTGGAGTACAACGACCCAAAAACTGCCGAAGTTCTTAAGGTAATTGATATTTTAAGGCCTTACCAAAGATGAAATCTTTTAGAAGGTCAAGATTCAGAAGCTAAAGATGAACACAGTCCACTTGAACTATGATATTAACGACTTCCACTACGACACCAGTAATATTAACGAGGTATGTTTTCCGGGAGGCGGAACAATGCCCCGAATCGCTTTCGGGGCATTGTTCCACCCTCGCCGCGGCATTCGGGGCAATGTTACACCCTGATCCAGTAATTAGCAATTAATGACCCGGGCGCTCCCTGACCTCTTCCCCTCTTCTATTCAAACAAAATAGTGATTTATGTGGGATTACAGCGATAGAAACTTTGGATAACTTTTCATTAACTGTTCTCTGAGATTACAGTTTACAATTGTCAATTGAGAGAATATGTTCATGATACTTTTTAAATATCCACTGGAATGTTTACCCGTTTTGCTAAAATTGACTTTTTCACAGTTTTCGAAACTAAAACTGATTTTAGTAATTCCAACGATAGAAACTTTGGCTAACTATTTCTTGAATTGAAATTTAGCGATTTTTTAACACAATTAATTATTTTAAAAAATTTCTGTAGACACTCGTACAAACAACTTTACAAATCACAAAAACAAAGACTATTTTCCCCTTTAGATAACAGTAAATTTTAGGATTCAATTATGCATATGTAAATCACCGCTAGCTAAATATTAAAGGTGGTCTTTTTCACGCGACGAAACAAAGATATTCCACGCAGAAATACAAAAAAAACCATGAAAATTATATGAGTTACGGATTTTTTGTCTTTCTGCGGGCGTACACAGGGGGCAACTCAACCCAAATCACACGTAGCGCTTCGCGCTACGCGCGATTATAGTAAAAAAAAAAACGCTTTTTTTGTTTCTTGTTTTTTGTTGTATGTAATTAATTACGCATTGGTGGCGTGTTTGCCCTGGGGTATGACCCTTAGGGCAATTAGGGTATGTCCCCTTTGAAATGAACCCAGAAACGGTAAATTTCACGATAAACTTCATTTTATTAATGCATTCAGAGTTTGAACAAAGTTGTATTTGCGACTCTTGGAAAAACGGAGTATGATATCGCTCTCAAGGCAGCATGCGGAAAATCTGACTTACGATTTTAAGTAACAAATGCAGTCCGCTACCTTCATAAAATGGAACTTATCAGTACAAACAAGAGCAATATACAGAAAACACAGTATTTACGGAAAAATGATGAACCTGCCAGGCTTGAAAGTTATCCAAAGTTTCTATCGCTGTAATCCCACATAAATCACTATTTTGTATACCTATATATTTCCTTGAATTCCAGGTCGAAATCAACGACGACTATTCTCTGCCCTTCTCCATGCTGTCGTCAATCAAGGCCAAGAAGGCAGTTTCCTTCTCCAATGTCCACATAACTCCAGACGACTTTTTGGATTACATCGAGGTAGTTCAACTAGGTTTTGGGAAATAATTCCATCTTTCAGAAATCATACCTTAAAACTGAGGAAATGAACGATTGGACTTTCGATGGCTCCGCCGTCGACGTCTTCTACGAAATGGCCAAAAACGCGCCATCTCGAGTGGAGGACAAGAAATGGGTTATCACCTGGCCAGGAGAGGAGAAACCCTTCCTGACTTCTGAAATTGTCAATTCTCGTTTGTTTTTTAAACAATGTTAATTACTTTCTATTGTATTAGTTGGAGAATAAACAATGATTGTCCAGTTCTATACATCCCTTCTGAATAACTTTCCCAAGGTGACCTTTTTAGGCAGTTTTGACCTACATGCATATTGATGTTCTTTTGAAGTGTTTCACAGTTTCATTATACAACTTAAGAGCCTAGAAAACCTTAAGATAGATGCATCTAGTAGGCCAGAGCGGCCACGGAAAAGGCCACAGGGAAAGGCCACAGCATAGCCCATGGCCAAAGCCACATCTCTTCTTATGGAAAGTGTTTCAGATCGAAGTGGCCGATTGAGGCGGCGTATGCCTCGATCGAGGGCCATTGGGAACCGATTCCCAGGGAAAGTTTCAGTTTCTGCTAACGAAAAGCTTCGTAAGGGGCACCCGTATTCGAGAAAACGCTTTTAAAGTTTTGGAATCCCTCTATGATTAGGCGCGCGACGCCTAATCAACCCGCGCCGCCATTTAAAAAAGCGTGGTCGGTTGCCGCAGGGGTTAAGGCGTCGGGCTCATAAGCTGGAGGTCCGGAGTTCGGTCCCCCTCGGTGTTTTATGTTTTTTCTTTTGTTTTTTGTTACTTTCGTATTGTTTCGAAACATTTGCGAACTTCCCCCGGGCACGTAGATGATTAATAACAGCTTTTTCTCCGTAGCCGAAATGAAACTTTGAAGTAGTCAGATAGAAGATTTTGCCTTTTGATTTTGCAGTTAGTAACCAAAATCAAGTCAGAATTAGAAACATTTCTCTCAAAGGGCTTTATTGTGTTCCGATCACTTAGGGCCGAAGTAGGTCGAGTTTCCCTTGCTGCTCACGTTCGGGATACCAGCAGCTGACTTTTGTCCTCCCGCAGCTCCTCCAGTGGGTCCTCCGGCGACGTAGAAGAACCGGTCCACCAGGAATGCCTCCCATGTTCGAGGCAGGCCTCGCTCCGGACATCGTAGACTTGCCGGGACCAGCATGGACTTCTCACAACCTGAAGAACGGAGTTACTTGATCACCTTCAAAAGAAACCGAGATCCAATACTTGATATTTTTCTCGACATCCTACGCTCGGCTAAAATGATATTGAACATGAAAAGGAAATATATTAACCACTGTCCAGTTGGATAGGTCTGATACTGTTAGAAATCCCATCATATGTATCTTCTCGGCGGCATACTGCAACATCTGGTAGTCATCAAATCCATCAATTGCCAGTTCTTTGTTAATCAGCACGGATAAGATGGTGACTCCAGTCTATGAAGGATTTGGAATTATCTTTTTAGCTAAGAAAGTACCTGCTTGTTCACCTTGAACGGGTGGAGGGCTGCGAAAAAATTCAAGATGTGTTTTTTGTCCACTGTGTCCGTGGGCAACAGCACATTAGCGATGGTTGAAATAATTTGAATTGTAGAAAGTGGTGTCCTTTGGCCATATTCATACATTTGCTTGCCAAATTTGTAGGGATCCTGGCACTCCCTCCAAAGCACCACGGCTTCGTGCTTGAATTTGGCCAATTTGACATCTGCAAGAAAAATACGTTGAAAAATCGATCAAGGGCAAGAAAGAGGGCAAACAGAGACTCCTCCTCCAGAAGAAAGGGGCGGGGCAGTCATCTTCGAGGCTCTTCCAGGAACCATGGTAGGCTGGACAACAATCGCGGTAGAAGAAGCGAGCGGCGGATGACGGGAATGGCAGACGAACCTCCAGGGGCCATGGTGGGTTGGAGAGCAGCCATCGTGGAAGCTCCAACTCCTCCTTCAGAAAAAAGGGGCGGGGCAGTCATCTGCGAGAACGACAGAGACATCCAGTACTTGATGGATCTTGCGACATCCTTGGCTACGTTAGAAGGCTAAAATGATATTGAACATGAAAAGAAAATATATTAACCACTGTCCAATTTGTAAGGTCCGACACTTTCAGGAATCCCATCATGTGGACCTTCTCGGCGGCATACTGCAACATCTGGTAGTCATCAAATCCATCAAATGCCAGTGCTTTGTTAATCAGCACGGATAAGATGGTGACACCAGTCTATAAAGGATTTGGAATTATCTTTTTAGCTAAGAAAGTACCTGCTTGTTCACCTTGAACGGGTGCAGGGATGCTACAAGTTGAAGAATACTCGTTTTGTCGACGGTTGTCTTGGTAGTGAACAGGACATCAGCGATTGCAGAAATTATTTGGTCTGGAGTCAGCGACCTCCTTTGGCCATTTTCAAAGACCTTCATTCCAAACTTGTACGTGTTTTGAGATTCCATCCAAAGCTCCACGGCTTCGTTGGTGAATTCTCTCAATTTGATATCTGCAAGAAAAACAGGTTAAAAAATAGATCAAGGGCTCTCTCTCTCTCTCCGTCCCTCTCTCTCTCTCTCTCTCTCTCTCTCTCTCTCTCTCTCTCTCTCTCTCTGTCTGACCCCCTCACCTTCTCTTTGTCCTTCTTGGTCTTCTTGGGGAACGCCTCCATGGCAACCTTCTCAGATGGTTCTTTGGGATTTAAGGACACCTGAAAGGTTTCCACCATAAAACTGCTTTAAGTTAAAATCTTACATTCACCAGCAGGAGGAAGTCGGACGACTGTCCTGTCTTGCCAAGAGACAGGAAAAAGCGGTCCAATGCATCTTCTCCTTCTACCGTACGCCAGCAAACATCACAATTCCCCATCGCGAAGGCAGTGGAGACGACTGCTCTTGTCCTTTCCACAAAATTCTGGTCGTTGTAGTTAGGCATTCCCCCACAGAGGCTGTAATAATAGTTAATTTTTGATATATCGTTAAATTACCAGTGGTGCTAATAGGCTTCAAATAAATCGAGGGTGATAGGGCCATACGTTGTTGAAATGCCCAATTTCATATTGTGGAGATCCGTCTGCAAATAAGATTTTCAGAATGAAGATTTTCAAACAAATTTCGCTTACAATATTCTTGATCAGTGTATCCCTCCACTTCCACGTGGTCAACTCCTTCCCATAGAGGCTGGGAAGGGGGGAAGCGGGCCGCGGGCATATCTGATGCCAACCAAGGACCGACGTGCAAGGTTCTACTTTATATTCCGGACTTTTCCTGAAACATTGTCACTCATCAAATTCATTTTCAGGCCCAGGCCGGCCTGGGCCGGCCCTTGTCTACCCCTGGGCTCTCTCTCTCTCTCTCTTTCTTGCGCTCTCTCTCTCTCTCTCTTTCTTTCTCTCTCTGACCCCCTTACCTTCTTTTTGTCCTTTTTGGTCTTCTTGGTGATAACCTTCTCGAATGGTCCTTTGGCATTCAAGGACACCTGAAAGGTTTCCACCATAAAACTGTTTTAAGTTAAAAACTTACATCTACGAGCAGTAGGAAGTTAGATGACTCTCCGGTCTTTCCCAGTGACAAGCGGTCCAGGGCATGTTCTCCTTCGATAGTCCTCCAACAGATGTTGCAGCTGATCATCGCATATGCAATTTCGATGTCTTTCCTGGCCCTTTCCACAGATGAGAGGCCGTCGTGGTTAGTCGTTCCCCCACAGAGGCTGTAATAATAGTTAATTTTTGATATATCGTTAAATTACCATTGATGGTGACGAGATTCGAATAAGTCCAGGGTGATGTTTCCAGCAGTTGTTGATATCTCCAAAGTCATGTTGTTTAGCTCCGTCTGTAAATTAAATGTAAATTTCATAATGAAGATTTTCAAAACAAGTTAACAAATTTCACTTACAACGTTCTTTATCAGCGCATCCCTCCACTTCCACGTGGTCAACTCCTTCTCCTTGTTGAACATAGAGGCTGGGAAGGGGGGAAGCGGGCCGCGGGCATATCTGATGCCAACCAAGGATCGACGAGCCATGTTCCATTTAATAGTCCTCACTTTCGCTGAAACATTGTTACTCATCCAACATAAAAATAATTTCCCGGAATACAAAGCCGCTATCGCAGAAAAATAGAAAAAAATAAAGTGGAGAAAAGAAGCCAATTTTGGAGAAAAGTTGATGTTTACAGACTTAGAAAATTGTTTTTTGTTTGTTTAAAAGATGACTTTTACAGACAGTCTAAAACAGCTTCTTCACAGTCGAGATGCAATCCACAAAAAATCTGTTCAATTTCGTAATTTAAAATACAGCCGGTCCTCTCACCAAGAAACCGGGCCCGGGTCGGCGCTGTTTTAAATATATTTTCAAAATTTTATATCTTTATTCTTAGTTGACTACATCCTCTCACCAAGAAACCGGGCCCGGGTCGGCGCTGTTTTAAATATATTTTCAAAATTTTATATCTTTATTCTTAGTTGGTTTAACCTGTCATTTTATTTGTTAAATTATAAACAACAATTGTAAAAGAAAAGAAAATTCGTAACTTGGAAATAAAAAAAGAAAAAGGCGTTTTTAAATTTTAGCCTTCGGGTCCGGGCCAGCCCGGGCCGGGCCGGCCCTCAAATCTGCCAGCCCTGATGACATGGCATTTGCAAGGATTACCAAAAAAACTGAATTGGAACCGATTTTTTAAATGGTATTGAACGATTTTGGCCAGTGTCCGTAAACGTATTGGACACCCATTTTTTGACTTTGACGCGTTACGTAATTTTATGCAAATGAGATAAAAAATCGGTTCGAACAGATTGTTGTCTTTTAGTTTTGAGCATCTGGTGGAAAGTGTGTCTGCCTCATTTTCTCTTCAAATGGCCAATTTATGCATAAAATGGGGTGTCCGTATACTTATTGGACGCACTGTAGGTAGAAAATGATATAATGCCTAAGAGAGAGAGAACGAGAAAGAACTGACCTGCTTGGGCGGCATGATCGTCCGGGAGAACGGAAGACGAAGGAATGAAAAGGAGTGCTACGTGGGAAGAACGCTTAGATTGGTATTCTAATGTAGGCGAAACAATTAGAATAGCCCCAATTATGCAAAACGCCGGAAGGATGACAAAACATGGACGTTCATTTTGGTGGACCAATCGCAAGTCTAGAAGGGTAAACCAAACACAAAACCGCTCAGAGGTCTACGGTCCAAGAAGAATAGAAGGACAACGCGTGCAATACTTGATACTTTTTGAGGTGTATAGAAACAGTCAAAAAAAGAAAAGTTCGGGTAAGAGACTATTGAGCGGACGCATTTGTAGGCTCCCGTGGCCTAGCTGTGGGTTTGACGTAGTTTTCGTGGCCAGCCGCGCTTAGATAAAAGCGGCTGCCGCCTCCCTGGCCTACGCCACAAACAAAAGGCTTGGTTACATGTTTATTACAATTACAATTATATCAAGGACAATAAATAAAAGAAATCGATACATTTTAGTTAGATTACAAGGTTCGAGGCCGTTTTGAGTAGTTACAGCTCCAGTTTTCAGCTGTGCCATTTGCACAGTTAGTTCCTTCATTTGGCCCTGAAGAACAATAAATAGTCAGAAATTTCAGAAGAGAAAACGGTGTTAATGCTAAATACCTTCGAATTTAGGTATCTTCACTTTAGGTAGTCATGTGGAATCGACAATGTTGTTAAGGGCCAAACTGACATACTTGGTTCGGCCCATTTCCAATCCGTTGACCCACTCCTACAACGAAATCGTTTTGTGTGTGTGTGTGGCTCGAAAATAACATACCAGTTTGTGTTGAATGACTTCACATCAACAAATATCTCATCCAATGGTATGTTGGTGAAGTGGATTCAGTTGTGCTCCAGAAGAAAAAAAATACTATTTAAGGAAGTAGATGCCCCGAAATATATGTTTGGAGCTAAAATACACTATTAGTAAAAAAAAACATAAAAGAAAAAGGTTAGGAAAAGCAGACAATTAGGCAATATTTGAGGGGTCGATCGATAAAGGGCGAACAGTGGGATGATGTGGTAGAAGGCGGCGGAGAGGCGTGTATCGATGAGTCAATTCCCGCGCGGAGTGCGCATTCAAACTTCGTGTTTTGAAAGACACGCGGGAGTGATTGACAACGATAGAAAGATAGAGAGAGAGAGAGAGAGAGAGAGAGAGAGAGAGAGAGAGAGAGAGAGAGAGAGAGAGAGAGAGAGAGAGAGATACAGATACAGATAGCCATACAAAGGCAGGGAGAGAGGAGATGGTTAAGATAAAGATTTTAACAGCCTAAGGCCGCAGAAGACCGCTTTTCAACGGCCTAAGGCCGCATAAGACTGCTGTTCGACCATATAAGGCCGCAGAAGACCGCTTTTTAACAGCCTAAGGCCGCAGAAGACCGGTTTTTTTAGAACAATAGGCCGAAGCAGACTGTTTTCTACAGCCTAAGGCCGCATAGGACCGCTTTTTCTCATAGTTTCGACACCCAACGGAATATGTCAAATCAAACATCTGTTTTTTCTACACTTTCTTGTTAAAAATTATGTTTCAAACTGTTTGAGTCACTGAATCTTATTGGAAACCAGAACAAAATGAGGTATCCTGATAGGAAAAATGGCAAACTGAGTGAATTAGGCACGAAGAATTGACTAACACAGTATATGAAATCCCCCCAATCAATCTTTATTCCCCTTTCTAAGTAATAAAACATAGAATTCTGTATGAAACATGTATTTGGGTGAACATCTGACATTCTTCCTATTCCTGCTCTTCTCCGCCGACTGCAGTCCCCTCCGCACCGCCCTTCTCCACATCGACCGCCGTCTTGCACTCGTCGGCTCCTACTGAAACCTCCTTTTCTTGCTTCAAATGGGAAAAAGTACCCTTGACAGCGTGAACGGCCAGTTTCTGGAGCATCAGTCCGGCCATCTGCTGGAAAGAGGCGCCGAACTCGCCCAGATCCATGGCGAACTTTGCAAGGGCTTCGATCTCCTCCTTCGAGAGCTGAAATCTTGTTTTTGATTGTCTTCTGAAGAAATTTCACCTCTTTGTCTTCTGAGATGTGGTCCATGAGGTCCTGGGCGATTTCGATGACTTTGCCCAACTCGGCGGCCATCCTGCGACTGGGAAGAGGTGGAAATGAGGGTGGATTGGGTTGAATTAGAAAATTAACTTATGTTAATGCCAAGTTTCAA
Source organism: Oscheius sp. G VE-2021 (assembly GCA_022343465.1). Classification (NCBI taxonomy): domain Eukaryota; kingdom Metazoa; phylum Nematoda; class Chromadorea; order Rhabditida; family Rhabditidae; genus Oscheius; species Oscheius sp. G VE-2021. Next base: position 2,738,388 of record JAJQXH010000030.1, on the reverse strand, counting down.
TTTACGCTAAGTAAATATGCAAATTCACAAGAATTTTCAAAGCCCGAGTTGGAGACCAAATTTTTCAAAAGTTAGAAAAAAAGTATTTGATAGGCATGGTGGCAAATAAGTGTTTCTAGTATAACTATTCATCAAAACACTTGACGCAAAAAAGTTTGGTCAAGCGGGGATCGAACTGGGGTAGGTTTGGATTACCAGTCCGACCTCTTAGCCACTTGACCATGGAAGTTTACAAAATTTTATATAGGGTAGTTCGAATCTTCCTTTACACAGTATCTTTTGCATGTTTAGAACTGTTGTTTACAACAAAAATAAAATAAAACTATTAAGTTTTGAATGAGTTGAATTTAAAATTCAATTTTCAGGAAACCTCGGACCGGCCCGCGTTTCGGCCAACCACGTATCTGATCACTGGCTTCTTCTGAAGCGTCAAAACCACAGCTGGCCCAAGGAGACTACGTCAAAACCACAGCTAGGCCACAGGAGACTGTCACAAACTGAAAGCTGATTCGTTTTTTTTACTGAAAAGTCAGTAAATCGATTTTTCATCGAGAGAGAGAGAGAGAGAGAGAGAGAGAGAGAAAGACCTCACCCATCGATATGCAAATTTCAAAGCAAACACGATAATCCTAACTCTTCCTTTCAAAACTCATTAGCATCAGCTAAAATTTGACTGCCTTAATTAGCATTCCTCTCCGCCAGCCCCGCCACATCTTCAGTTTCACAGCTGCTCTCCCGCGATGTGGTTGTCCTTCTTTCTCCAGCCCTTTGTTTTCATCTTCGTCGGTCTCGCGGTTGGTTTTCATCTTTCTCTCTTTCTCTCTCTCTCCCTCCCTCTCTCTCTCTCTCTCTCTCTCTCTCTCTCTCTCTCTCTCTCTACTCTCTCTCTAACTCTCTCTCTCTCTGTCTCTCTCTGTCTCTCTCTCTCTCTCTCTCTCTTACCCAACTCTCCTTTTCAGACCCTCTGCCTCGGAGCAAAAGGCAGCAGGCAGAAGAAGAAGGAAGATGCTCCCCCGAAGCCTCCTCCTCAGAAGCCGGAGGAAGAAGCCAAAAACTTCCAAGCGTGGATGGAAGAGTTCGTGGAGAGCGTCCGCAAAGAAGAGGCAGTGGAGGTGGCATCTGCCACGACCTCCTTCTCCACCAACACTGTGATCGACGACGACACCACGGATTCCGAGGATCCTCTCGAGGAACTGGAGGACTGCGTGGCCGAAGGGGTTCGCGTCGAGACCAATGACACCTTCCACTGCCACATCCCACCGGTTGGTCTTCTTTCGTTAACTGAAATGGAAACGACCTAAACGAAATGAGAGAAACAATGCCTGATAGAACACATTCGAAAAGCGACCAGTCTCAACACCGCACCCGCCGCCATGATAAGGGCGGTACGCCACCAGTTGTGACCACGTGGCGCAGGCGGTAGCAGCCCTGTCTCAGAATCCAGAGGAGCCTAGTTCGATCCCATGTGGCACCAATCTTTTTTGCATGTTCAAAATGAACCATTCGTTTGTTCCAGAGAGCGACGAAACTAGAACTATCTTGAAACTTTTTTAAAATTGACTTCAAATGACCCAAAATTGTCTTCATTTTAGCAAAATTTTAAAAAGTTTTCGGTTTCGCTGTGATTGGATAACCTTTGGGAACACATTAACATCTCATTTTAAGAAAACAAAAAAAAATTGGCACGGGATGGGATCGAACCAGAAACCTCGCGCGTATAAAACTAAGCTCTAACCGGGTGCGCTATAGTTTCACTTTGGAGGCGGCGGCACGCGGCCTTTATATCAGCGGCGCAGCTTGCGCTATCGCATTTTATGTGAAAATTTAACTAAACCCCCTTAATCTCCTTAAAAACTGTTTTTCAGGCGACCACTTGCGACAACATTTCGGACAGTGCGGTTGAGGCCAAGTTGAAGCACGACGAAATGAAGAACCACCCGATGAAGTTCCGCATGGAACTGGGCCAGGTGCTGACCCGTCGCCAGGCGAAGAAGTTCTTCTTCCACCGCGGAGTCCCCAAGCACACGATTCCTCAGCAGGAGCCCTTCACGGACGCCCAGTGGGAGGAGATCAGGGCCAGGAACCAGGCAAAGTACGCCAAGTGGGTTTCTTCGGAAGAAAAGAGAGATTCCATGGATTTCAGTGTGAACGTGAGGGTCTCTGAGAAGGTCAAGGCCCACATTGTGTATGGCCACGACCTGGTGAGGGGGGAGTGCGAGTTCGACGAACTGACGATGGACGACATGGAGTTCACAGGAAGACGCGTCCTGGAGAAGAGGATCGACGCCATGCTGCTGCACAAGCCAGAGCCCAAGAAGAAGGTGAAGGCTCTGCTGGAACCCGAGACCGACTTCTAGGAGATTTCCACCAATGATCTGCCGGATAAAGATTAGGATTTATTCCTCTCGGCTAATAAAGTTTTACCAACGGGGTGTTTTTGTTTGGGGAACTCCCTTTTCTCTCCTTAGTCTTTGTCTATGCGATCGAGCGTTGGAATTCCCGCAGACCCCGCCGCATCGGTTGAAGAGGGCGCGGCGGCAGCAAATCAAAGTGACCAGGTGGAGCAGGGGTGTAAGCATTAGTCTCCAAATCTAGGGACCAGGGTTCGAACCCCGCCTAGGGCAATGTTTTTTGCTTATTAACAAAAAGTTTCCACATAGTTTCTCCCTTGCCTCTCTCTCTCTCTCTCTCTCTCTCTCTCTATCAATTCCCCCTTCTATTCCTTTCTTTCACCGTATCTGCTTCATGCTTATTTACAGATGACCTTCCTTTCCAAGACTTCTGCTTCTGCTTCTTTTCCCACGGCCTGACCTTAGCATCGGCTTTTTTTCTGAGGGCTAGTTCTGACTTCTCCGTAAAGTCATCCAACTTATTCCTTTTCTCTGTTTCTTTCTATTTCCCTCTCAAAATGTCGACCATTGTTGAAACCAAGAGGGAAAACCCAGAAGGATTCAATTTCTCCATCATTGATCTCTATCTGAAGGACAAGATCCTTGAAAAGGTATATAAACTAGAATAAAAAGTAGTTTTAGCTTAATTTCAGATGGATTTCAAAAGTTACGCCACTTTTGTCCAAACCGGAACCATGGCTGTCTCTCTCGACGAAAGGAACCACAAGAATATCTACCCAGTGGATATCAGCCGAATTCTGATTCAAGTGAGATTTTAAAAAGTTCTCAAATTGAATTTCTAATTTTTAGGACGACTGTGTCTACACAGAAGTGAATAAAAAGGCCGTTGCTCTTTCCTTTGAGATGTGTGAGAAGATGAAGTTCAAGGATCTCCATGTGACAGTTAGTGTGAGTTACTTTTTCTATCATTTTCTCACTTGCTCACTTTCACACATACACACACTCACTCAATCACTTTTCATTTTCAGCCTGTCTCATTCTTTGGCTTCTTCTCCAAGAAGACCTGCGATTTCCTTCTGAAGCTAAGAGAAATCAACACTTTGGAGTGCCCCTTCCTTGAATTCAATGATTCCAGAACTGCTGAAGTTCTCCAGGTAATTGAAAATTAAACTTTTGACATAGTTGGACGATTTTAGAAAGTTAGAATCCAGAAGCTTAAAATGAACACAGAGGATCTGAGGGAACCGGTAAATTATTTCAATTACGACACGAGCAATGTTTATGAGGTTGGTCACCTTTTATTCTCATTTTCACGTTTATATTTCAATGACTCACGCCCTCACATCCTCACATTCACATATCTTTACCTCCCTCTTACCTGATCACGCTCACATCCTGGTACCTTCACTTTCTCACAAACTCACATCCCAACATCTTTCCCTCCTTATCTTCGCCTCTTATCATCTCCTCACATCCTCACTGTCTCACTTACCCTTCCGCCCTCCTCGTATCTTTACACCTTGGAATCTTCACGCTCTCTTTCTTGTTTGCTCACTTTCTCTCACGCTCACGTTCTCACGTCTATTTTCAATTTCATCACATTCTCGAGTCTTAGCCTCATAACATCCAAACCGTGCCTCTTTTCCTCCTCACAATCCCACATCCACACTGTCTCACATCTACACACCCTCACTTTTGTGCTGTTCCTCACTTCCGAATAATGAAGTTCTCCCATTCTCGTATACTCACGGTCTCACAATCTCACGTCCTCACCTCCTATTTTCAAATTCTTTTTATATTCTCCTTTACTTCCTCACATACTCACATCTTCACAACCTCTAAATTCATATTGCTTTATCTTTCAGGTCCAAATCGATGACTGCTTCTCTCTCCCCTTCCCAGTGCTCTCCTCCATCAAAGCCCAGAAGACCGTCTCCATCTCCAACCTATGGATTCCATCTGCCCACATTTTCGATTACATTGAGGTATGTCAAAGAAACATTTGGGGAACAATTCCATTTTTCAGAAAATCGCCAACAAAACTGAAGAAAAAGTGACTGATCTTACTTTTGATCGATTTGTGATCGACGATTTTGCCCAGCTTTTGCTGTTTCTCCAAAACCAGGGAGTTCAAGTGAGCGACTCCGAATGGACTCTGACAAGGAATGGAGAGACGAAGCCTTATTTGTCAATTGAAATGATCGATTACTGTATCTTCTTAAGGCAATTTTAATAGCTTCTTCGGACAATAAACCTTAAATTTAAAGACTTAGAGAGAGAACAGGAAAACATGGATATGTTCATGAAATAGTGACACTTCTCATGCCATTTCTTTATGAGTTGTCTACTTGGGAGCGAAGTAAGCGGACGTGGCTCCTCCAGCGCCTCCCGGACCTCCTCCGACGGCCATGTAGGTCGACTGCCCGGGGATTCCAGCAGGAGCGGCGGCCTTGGGCACTCCTCCAGCAGTTCCGCCTCCAGGAGCTCCGAAGTAGCAAGAGACAGCTCCACCACCGCCTCCAGCACCGCCCACACCGAAGTAGGCAGACGTGGCTCCACCGCCACCACCACCGCTGGGAGCAACGGGAACTAAAATGGGGATTCAGAAGAGATGGTGGGGAGAGGTACCAGGGGCTCCAGCGGGGATCGGACCTCCGGCAGCGCCTCCAACGGCAGTCATAGTCGAGGCACCTCCGGCAGCGGGGACTCCTCCGACGGCGGTCATGGTGGAGGCTCCTCCGGGGGCACCACCCACAGCGGTCATGGTGGAACGGCCACCAACAGGGGCGCCGACGGCAGTCATGGTAGAGGCTCCCATGGGGGCACCGACGGCGGTCATAGTAGAAGCTCCTCCAGGAGCTCCTCCGACGGCAGTCATGGTGGAGGCACCGCCACCCATCGGGGCTCCAACAGCGGTCATGGTGGATGCTCCACCAGGAGCTCCTCCGACGGCAGTCATGGTAGATCGGCCTCCAGGGGCAGCTCCAACCGCAGTCATGGTAGAAGCTCCTCCCATCGGGGCACCAACGGCTGTCATGGTCGAGGCTAAGATGAGATGAGCTTGAAGAGTCAGAAGGCAGACCTACCTCCCATGGGGGTACCGACAGCCGTCATGGTGGAGGCACCGCCACCCATAGGGGCTCCAACGGCGGTCATGGTGGAGGCACCCATGGGGGCACCCACAGCGGTCATAGTAGAAGCTCCTCCCATCGGGGCACCCACAGCTGTCATGGTGGAGGCTCCTCGAGGAGCTCCTCCGACGGCAGTCATGGTAGATCGGCCACCAGGGGCAGCTCCAACGGCGGTCATAGTCGAGGCTAAAAAGAGATGAATTTGAGGGCTTCAGAAGGCATGCCTACCTCCCATGGGGGCGCCGACGGCAGTCATGGTGGAAGCTCCTCCCATGGGGGCTCCAACAGCGGTCATAGTGAAAGCACCTATGGGAGCTCCAACGGCAGTCATGGTAGAGGCTCCTCCGGGAGCTCCTCCGACGGCAGTCATGGTGGATCTTCCTCCAGGGGCAGCTCCAACGGCGGTCATGGTTGAGGCACCCATGGGGGCACCAACGGCTGTCATGGTCGAGGCTAAGATAAGATGGGTTTGAAGCTTCAGAAGGCAGGCCTACCTCCCATAGGGGCGCCGACAGCCGTCATGGTGGAGGCACCCATGGGGGCACCCACAGCGGTCATGGTGGAACGGCCACCAGCAGGGGCGCCGACGGCTGTCATCGTAGATGCACCACCAGCGGGGATGGGAGCAGCGGGGACGGGGGCAGCAGCTGAACAAGACGATTACTAGAACCTGCAGGGATTTGCTACCTCCTCCAGGAGCAGGGGCTCCGCCGACAGCGAAGTAAGCAGATTGGGCTCCTCCGCCTCCTCCAGCACCGCCGACGCCGAAGTAGCAGGATTGACCGGGGACCGAACCTCCGCCAGCGTTGAGGGGCTGGCCAGCCGGCTTGGGAGCTCCTCCACCGACGCCGAAGTAGGCCGACTGCGCACCGCCACCAGAAGAACCGTTGACTCCGAAGTAGGCAGAAGTCATCGTGCAGCGAGGATGAATGAGGGGAATGACCGGTCGAGGGCCTTATGGGGGAAATGACGCAACGTGGCGGGGATTGGCGTAGGCGGGAGGGGCAGGGAGTTCTAGAAATTCTATGGGAAATTAGAATGAGACTGAATGACCTCATTTCTGGGAATTAGAATGACTCTCTCTCTCTCTCTCTCCCTCTCTCTCTCTCTCTCTCTCTCTCCTCTCTCTCTCTATCTCTCTCTCCCTTTCTCTCTCTCTCTCTCTCTCTCTCTCTCTATCTCTCTCTCCCTTTCTCTCTCTCTCTCTCTCTCTCTCTCTCTCTATCTCTCTCTCCCTTTCTCTCTCTCTCTCTCTCTATCTATCTCTCTCTCCCTTTCTCTCTGTCTCTCTCTCTCTCTCTCTGTCTGTCTCTCTCTGTCTCTCTCTCTCTGTCTCTCTCTTTCTCTCTCTCTCTCTCTCTCTCCCTTTCTCTCTCTCTCTCTCTCTCTGTCTCTCTCTGTCTCTCTCTTTCTCTCTCTCTCTCTCTCTCTCTCTCTCTCTCTCTATCTTTATATTTCTCTCTCTCTTTATCTCTCACTCACTGATTTAACTTATGAGTCTAAGGTTTAATGGAAATCATTCATGAAGTAGTTAAACATCGGTTCCCTATCGCACAAATCGATAACAGTAGAGGGATGGGCCCTATCCCCAAGAGGGATAATCTTACGGGTGATTTTTCCAGAAGGAGAGACACAGAAGACCCATTGATCAGTTGGAAAAACAATGTGCGCGGACAGTTGGGGACGGGTGTTAGAGGAAAGGAGAGCTAGCATCTGGGGTTTGAAAAACTGGTCATCGAGAGGGGTTGAGAGAAGACCAGCGAATCGGGCAAGTGTGTACGTGACCTTAAACAGCCACAGGGAACGTTTAAGCTTGTAAGGTGGTTCTACTTGAACTCGATGGAGGTTTTCTAGGATTGTCAAACGGAGATCGAAAGGAATGAGCTTGAGCATGCTGGCCTTTAGTCCAAGGATGAGGCCTACTGGGAGGTAAGGCGGCCTGTGATCAAGGAGGTAGTCGAAGACGAAGTTTCCGGAAGAAGAGAGGTTGTGGAGGACTGCTCTTTCGTACAGGGTGGTCTCATCTCCACGTGGAAGACGGCCTTGGAGGTCTGTTTCCGAGCCAACGAAGATGAAATACTAAAAGGGAGGGGTTTTTATTCGATAATCGTATAGATATCACTTTTACTCAAACTTTTCATTTTTACACTTTGAAATTTCAGCCACAATGAAGCGAGATATTCCATCACCTGGTATTCCATCGCGCCCTGTGCGGGGCTCTTTGCAGATGCCGCACAGGTCGCGCTAAACAGCGGGCAGACGCAGATTTTTGACAATAGTAGCATATTTTATGTATCATTAAGGTTTGTCATATTCTCTCCACTTTTTGTTATTGATGGTGACAAAATATTACAGGAATCAGCAAAAATGACCGTTTAAAAAAAGGTAGCCTCAAACTTGAAAGTGAATTTAGCATTGGAGCGCGGATACCGATAATTTTCAATCGTCGCTAATAGCGGAATAATTTTAAAAAAATTAGATTTGAAGCTATGGGTAATATGAATTTATGAAAACGAAAAAAAAGAAAAATAGGAAATTTTACCCATGTTCAAGGGACACACACACACACACACACACACACACACACACACACACACACACACACACACGAACATATAATTAAGTTCTATCAGGTCACTTGATGGATGCGACATAATTCCAAGGTCGATTTGTCCCAGTTTTTCCCAATACAAACGAGCTTCACTTTATTACATTTCCTCACATCCTCACCTCTTTTTCTCATTTGCTCACAATCTTACCTCCTTTCTACACACGCTGGATAAGTCTTAAGTTAACAATGGATTAATGGTCTTTTATCTACAAATTTTATGTTCACAGTTTTCTGTCCATTCGAAAAACGGTGGCTAAAGAAGGTTTCCAAGCATAGAAGGTGGCAAGTGGCTCTAAAAGAGGTTAGTTTAGTGTAGGATTCTTTGTGTTACCTATGGGAGATGTGGGTGTTTTCTCCAGACTCTGTGGAATGCCGGATTCTTCTAATTCTTTCACGCTCATTCCTTTGAAGTCATTGTCAAACAGTGGTTTGATGCGGTCTATTCCGTAGAAGTGTTCTGTTGATGGACCTGCTTCTTACGTTGTGAAGGCGAATTCGTTTGCGTTGGTGACCAGTGCTCCGCCTTCGAGCCAATGCCTCTCGTCATCATGGATTCCAGGCTTACCGAGAAGGTTGACTTTTCTGACCATCGTGATCCAGGCTTCTTCTTCATCTCTACTCATTTTTTGCCCAAGGTCTCAAGATGGAACTCGATCTTCGATTTGTGTCCTTTTCCTAGATGTTCCAGATTCAATAATCTTCGTCCATTCCAAAATCGTCTCGTTGAGGAAATTTATGTTCCTAAATAGGATGAGAGTTTAGACAATTGGAGAAGTTAACGAGAAAAAAGAAAAGGAGGAAACTGGAAATTTCGTTCCTGAGAGAGAGAGAGAGAACAAAAAAGTATGTGTGTAGGTGTGAATGTGTGTGTGAGTGAGTGAATAAGTGGCAGAGGCACACAGACAGGCAGGGAATAGTCAGAGAAAGAGAATAAGACAGAGAGAGAGAGAGAGAGAGAGAGCGTGAGAAAAAGTGAAAAATTAGAAAATGCATCGGAACCTTTCTCTTTCTGTCCCTCTCTCTCTCTCTCTCTCTCTCTCTCTCTCTCTCTCTATTTTAAGTTAATGGAAATGCAACGAATGACGGAAGGAGGGCGAATTGGTGTGGCCGGCGGAGGCCCAATCAATAAGCAGCAGACAAGTGTGACTGCGTACAAGAAAGAGATGATTACGTATCGGGAAGTATAATTACAAACCGGGTAGAGTTTTCAAGAGGGTGGTCAAAACTCTCTCTTTCTATCTTTCTCTCACTCTCTCTCTCTCTCTCTCTCTCTCTCTCTCTTTCCTCAATTCTTTATGTCTGGCTAATTATGACTGTCTTGAGTCGTCTGCTTATCTTCTGCAGAATGAGCTCTGATCTAGCAAACTCAATCACTTTGACTCTGATTTCCACATGACAAGAAGAACAAAAGAAAATAAACATTTATTGGTCCCGCGAGGTGAGACGACCCGTCCAACTGACTATGTTCTTGGCCTTCCAGGCCATCGTAGGATTTCCACGGAATGGGACAGTATTACAGGATGCGAATCCGGGATGGCGGACGCCCAATCAATAAGCGGCAGACACCCGTGAATGCGTGTAGGATAGGGTAATTACATTTCGGGAAGTATAATTACGAATCGGATAGAGAGGGAGAGGGAGAGGGCACAAACACACACGCACACACACACACACACACACACACACACACACACACACACACACACACATTCATCGCTCTCAAACTTTCTCCTTAAAGGGGAAGGACCGCGTAAAAATAATTTTTCTGATTTGGCGATAAAAGACTAGACCTCATTACCAGGATTCCGAAAAATACCTCTTTTACCTATTTTGGATTAAAATGAACGGATTTAGGAGCGCTTGAAATTTCGGGAAATTACCATTTGAATTGCCGCCAACTCTGCGTCTCCCCATTTCCCACACTCTCTCGCCCATTCTAGCCGTGTAACCGCGCTCCTTTTGCAATCCAATTCATACGAAAGGGATATGTTTCAGAATCGTGGAAATGACCTATACCTAGAAAAAATATTTTTACGCGGTCCTTCCCCTTTAAGTTTATCTGCAGAGGAATTGTATCGCATTCAATTTTTGATGAAAGGCGATGGAAAGACACTGATCTGAAAAACTCTCTCTATTTCTCTCAATCTCTCTATATTTCTATTTCTATCTCTATCACTCTCCCCCATTCATTTTAGGTTAATTACACATGACCTTAATCCTCGCTCTCAGGCTTTCTGCTTCCAGAACTTCTGCGGGCTTCTGCGGAAAGGTCAGCTTTTTCCCGCTTCCGCTTTTTTCGCCATGCTAACGTCAGCCTCTCCCTTATATAATTTGTATATTCCATTTTATTCCATGTTTCTTTAATTTTTATAATACAAAAATGAAATCTCCTTTTTCAGAACAAACTCAAGCCAACATGTCCGCCGACAATGGAACCATGCTCGATGCCTTCGACTTCAGCGGAGTCGACTTGTATCTGAAAGACCTTATCATGGAAAAGGTGAACAAAATACAAACTACAAACAAACTAAACTTTTGAATGTTTAGATGAACTTTATTGAATATGCCAGCTTTGTCCAAACCTCTAAATTGGCAAAGTGCTTGGATCAGCGAAACCATAGAAACACCTATGATATGGATGTGGACAAAATAGATATTCAGGTAAATTTTGCAAGCATTTTAATCAATCAATTTGAAAAGTTTAGAACGATCATTTGTATTTCAACAAGAAGGGACGGTTTGGATGTGAGGCAGTGAGACTGGAGGATTGTGAAAAAATGAGATTCAAGGATGTGGAAGTTACGCTCAGTGTTAGTTTATCTCTCTCTCTCTCTCTCTCTCTCTCTCTCTCTCTCTCTTTCTCTCTCTCTCTCTCTCTCTCTAATCTCTAATCTTTCAGGACACCCAGCTCACTGATAAATCGTGCAACTTCCTCTTGAAGCTCGGCAAGATCAACACCTTGAAGTGCCCTTTGCTCAATTTTGAGGATCCCTTAACGATCAAATTCTTCAAGGTAATTGAAATTTAATCAATTTTTGCATAGATTGAAATTTTCAGATGACTAAAATTGGAAGGCTCGAAATGGCCGCAACACACGAAGAGGCTGAATTTGATGTCTTCCCCTATGATACCAGAAATGTGGACGAGGTATGTTTCATTAGGTCATATTATCTCACATCGCCTCCTCACGCTCTCACTTGCTCATTTCCTTACGTTCTTCACATCCTCACCGTCTTACTGTCTCATTTTCTCATCTTCTCACGTTGCTCACATGCTCACGTTTTCACTTCGTCGTATTCGTACTTTCACATTTATCCACCTACTCACGTTCCTCACCTTCTTACTGCTTCATTTCCTCACATCCTCACGTTTTTACTTTCTCATTTGCTCATCTCCTCACATTCGCCACTTTCTCACACATATTTTCACATGCCTACCTTATCATTCCCTCACGTTCTAACTGACTCATTTTCTCACATCCTCACGTTCTCCGCAACTCATCACGCTTTCACATCCTCATCTCTTCATTCCCACACTTCCTCACGTTTCCTTATCTAATTTCCTCACAATCTCACCTATTTCCAGGTCTTCTTCAACGACTACAACTGGTGGTTGTACGACCCCATCCACTCCATCAAGGCGGCAAAACATATCCACATTGCCAACTTCCTAGTATCAGCAGATCAGATCCTTCATTACATTGAGGTGATTCAATTTGAATTTTACAATGTAACTTCTAAATTTTCAGAAAGTTTCCGATGGAACTGAGCACGTTCCTGATCTGACTTTGGAATGTGGTCAAATCATCGACTACTTGGACTTTGAATGGTTTCTTTTAAACGAAGGCGTTCTTGTGGACAAATACAAATGGACTTTTACAAGGAAAAATGAAAAGGACCCCTTTATGACAATTGAGCATATTAGTGCGACAAGTACGACTTTCAAAAAATGTTAGTTGTAATCGTTTTTTGTTAAAGAAATAAATATTATTGATTGATTTGTTGGAGAAGTTCTCTTCTCTCTCTATGTCTCTTTCTCTATTTTTCTCTCTCTCTATTTATTTCTCTCTATCTCTCTCTATCTCACTATATATATCTCTCTCATTCTCTCTAGCTCTCTCTAGCTCTCTATCTCTCTATCTCTCTATCACCCTCTATCTCAATCTCTTTCTTTCTCTTTCTCTCTCTCTCATTCTCTATCTCCCTCTATCTCTCTATCTCCCTCTATCTCTCTCTTTCTCTCGCTATGTCTCTCTCTATGTCTCTCTCTCTGCCTCTCTCTTGAATTTAGACACAAACAGTAACAAGTGTCGTTAACTGTACAGTGAAAAAGGAAGTCACGATCTGTTGTCCTATTTTCACTCTGACGCCAATATTTACCCATGAACCGGAATTACGTCATTTTGCTCCAAACAATCCCGCCTGCAGAATACTTTAAAAGGTTTACCTCTGTCCTTGTCTCCAATCCCTCTCTTCCCCTGTTTCAAAAATATGAAGTGGACAGCCCTCCTCTCTATCCTACTCCTGGTAGCTGCTGGCTTTGCGGCCAATCCCGTTTGTTTTCACCGATTTCATGAGAAAAAAGCGGTTTCAGGATCAAATTGTGAAAAATCTGGAGAGAACTGTCAAGGGCATCTCCGGTGGATTAGGTCGACTGTTGCCTCGTCCGAAACCAAGCAACCCCAGGCCAAGACCAAATCCCAGGCCAAGAACGATCCCCATCCCCATCGCAAGACCGAATCGCGGTTAAGTGGTTGTTGTGAAACCAAGACACAGCTTTCTGAAACCGGCATGTATCATCCTTTAAGATATTGTAAACATGAATAAACTATCTATTTTATATGGAATTTCTTATAGAACGAGTCTGGTGCCTGCCCCCCCCCCGCTCCCACCTCGAGATAAGAAATTGAATTGGGATAGAAAAAACTACATTTGTTTGAAAAGAACAAGGAAGCTCGGACAGAAGGAGCCCATCTCGAAGGTCATGGAAGTCATATCTCTCAGGATGGACTCTTTCCTGGATCAGCTGACTCTTGGTCGATCTGAAAGATGACTAACTCATTAGTGACTCAATTGTTGGATCAACGTAGCTCAATTGCTCCCAGAGGCAATGAAAAGTTCTTTGTCTCGTTTATAATCATAAAAAAGGAGAAGATAATCAATTAAATGTAGCAAAACGTAATATCTGTGTTATTTCGGTGGCTTTGTTTGGCTGCCGGCGGTTCTTTGTCGCGGCCGGGGTTGGTGCCGCCGCCGTGTGGGCCGCGCTGCACCTCTGCCACTGCACTACGCTGCGGCTGTTAACCAGAGGCAGATGCTGTCTACCTCGGGAGCCGCCTTGGAGAGGCGCGCACTCAGAGATAAAGAGGATTCTCTTCTTCTCAAAGCTACAGTGCCGTAAACAGAGCGTTCCTAAACGACTCTCCTAATTTGTTGCCCCTAATCTTATCGAGGTTACATTAGATTTCGGCTCAAAGCGGGATTGTGTGAGTGAGAGATTTGTCTTTTCTAATAGATTTCCTGAGTAATCAAACGTCTGGGGGTTTTCTTAATCTTCTAACAGTTTATTCTACTTGAACCCTAATGAGAGTAATTCTCACCTTACAATTAAGCTAGCCTACGTCCTTCCAGAGATCCTCCACCATCTCACTAAAAGTTTTCCCCATCTGAAGATGCCATTCTTCTTGAAGACATCATGCTCATCCACACCGTCCTTGTGGACAGGGTAGTCCTGGATGAAGTTCAGCGGTGATGCGGCTCTTGTCCTCGGAGGCTATTCTGGCCGTAATCCTCAGCTTGGCTTCAGGTGGGAACATTCGGCTTCCTCGATGATCTTAGGATGATCCCAAGGCGGAGACCTTCCTCTTCGGTCAGGGGACTTGTTCGCTCGTCAAAAGAAGACTCCACACTCTATTATTACCATTGTGCTGCCCGAAATATATGCAGGGGCTGAAAATCAGGCATTTATACTTTTAGCTAGAAGAAACACAATTAAAGAGAACGAGTAGAAGGAAAATAACTACAGGAACGCATTGTGAAAGAACGATACCAAGAGAGGGAGAGAGGGAGAGGGAGGGAGAGAGAGAGAGAGGGAGAGAGAGAGAGAAATATATAGATATGGTCCATCGATGAAGATAGAGACGACTGGCAAGGCAAAAGTGCCCGCGATGGCTTAGTCACCTGACGATTAAAGTGCCTCCGAATTTTCATCAATCGATAAAGTATAGGAACAAAAGCAGAATTGCCGGCAACAAAGTTTTTATTTCAGATGCCCTGTCTACATTATTTCTTCTACATCTGACCATCACCAGCGGACCGTCCTCTCCGTCCTAGTATTATCCTGGGTCATGTAGGCATATCTCCTAAAGATAATAGTTTATAGCTAATAGGACATGAAAAGGTACCTATTTCTGACTGTATTCGAGGCTTCTTTCATTCCTGCAATGAAGTAGAAAATGCAGCCGATCATGGCTAGGAGGGAGCTCACTAGGATGATGGAACCGTCGCTGAAGAGACACCAGAGAGCGATTGTGAGGAGGATCACGAGGGCTGCATTTCTGTAAGCTGAAGAGGACTTTGAAAGAGAGAGAGAGAGAGAGAGAGAGAGAGAGAGAGAGAAGGGAGAGAGAGAAAGACAAAGACAGAGAGAGAGAGAGAGAGAGAGACAAAGAGAGAGAGAGAGAGATTGAGAGAGAGAGAACTCACTGGCTGCCTTTGTGGTCTCCGTAGTCGGTTCCTCCCTCATCGGATCGTTCTTATACCTCTCTTGGTTCTTCAACTCAGCGTCTGTCTTCAATTTCCCATTGGCTAGAGTCTTCAGTTTGTAATACAGATGAGGTTCCAGCTTCAACTTCTTGTTTCCCTTCACCACAACCAGATTCTTCTCTCCTTTCGAGGTCAAGATCAAATTCAAGGCAGGGAGGCGAAGTTCCCTTAGCTTCAGATTGTTTGTGATTTGGAGGGCTGGGGCTGAAAACAGATTCTGTAACTATTTTTTTCTCTCCTACCATTCTCAGCCCTGATCTCCTTCAACTGTGCAAAGTAATCCATCCTCTCATCAGAAGTTCCCTCAATGATCAGACTCCCCTTGATCACTTCCACCTTCGCCAGAAGCCTCTTCACTTTGTCAGTTGTTGTTGCCCCAATCGTCACTGATTCATCAATAGTTACGCATTGTTTCTGCCCGTGAACCTCCAAATCCACCATTTTGCAAACCAATCCTGAACTCCCAAATCAATAAATCGATAAAGGGTACTGTAACTTACTGCAATTCTTGCCGACTCTGTATGGGCCGTGGAGGGATTTGTTTAAGGCTATTTGGAGCCCTTCGTAGACAAATTTCAGCATGCAGCCATCCACATCTGAAAGGGAAATGGGGTTCTCTCTCTCTCTCTCTCTCTCTTGATCCACTTACACGATCTTCCATTTCTACAGTCCTGTTTCTCCTCGAATCCCTTCTGAACCACTTTCTCAAACATGTCCCTTGGCAGCATCACTCCTTCATCAATTTCAAGGCATCCACGAATCCATTCGGGACGGAAATTCTCCAACTTTCTTGTTGTCTTTGTCAATTTGAGGTTTCCCGATATCTTGAGACAGTCTTTCACATCATCCACAACATCGCAACATTCTAAAACGGAAGAATTAGTCTTTCTCTCCTTTTTATGACCTCCTTGCTCCTGCAGTTCTATCTACGCAGATCGGTCCACATGGGCGTTTTTCAAGGCTTCGAGTGTAGTTGCGTCAAGGTATCTGTTTCCTTTGATAGACATATGGCCGCTGATTTTGAGGGCTGACGGGAAAGTGATTGTTTTGAGTTTGGTGCAACTGAGGATGAAACCCTGGTCACCTGAAAGGAATACTTTTGATTTGAGAAGAAGTATTTTCTTTCTCGGTGCGCGCCACTCCCTTAGGCGGCGCCATGAGATACTTGAGCAGCATCTGCCTCTTACTAACAGCGGCAGCGTGGTGCAACGGCAGGGGTGCAGTGCGGACCACATGGCCCGAGGCACGACCCCCCGCCGCGGCCGAAAGGCGCCGACCCGCAACGGCCAGCAGTCAGAAAAAGCCACAGCAGTAACACGTATATTTACTTTTTGCTATTTAAACTACAATATTTTTTTTATCATTTACACCACTTTGGCATGCCTAAACTGAATTTGAACATCTGCGAAGTTTACCAGAAGAAAGATGAAACTTACCAATTTGTCCAACACTTTGCATCTCAGGTAACTTCAAATGAGTGAGTTCACTGTCATCTCTAATTTCCAATCCCAACTCCATTTTTTTCTTATTTTTGAAGAAGTCATCCAATTTCTCTTGCCCAATTCCACCCAGTTGCAGAGACCACCTTCCACCTCGAATTTCCGAGAAATCTTTGCACTTCTCCAACCAATCGTCTCCATATCCACTGAGAATACAGTAGTCAACTGTAATATTCTCACTTTAGGGTTTTATAAGTTGACCTTACCAGGGGTAGTTTGCACCGTTGTAGAAATTGTCGAAGGATCGCTAGCTGATGAAGTTGTGAAGAAGGCTGCGAGGAAGAGGTATTGTAGGATTCTGGACAACCGGAGTTGTGCAGGAAAGAGCATGGTTGAAGGGGAGAGGGGGTCGACCGAAGAAAGAGAGGGAAGGAAGGGAAATGAAGTTATGAAAAGGAGGTTGGTGGTGTTTATGGAAATGAAGGTATGCTAATTTGAGGAGGTCGCTCTCATTCTTTTTCTTCTTCTTCTTCTTCTTCTTCTTCTTCTCTCTCTCTCTCTCTCTCTCTCTCTCTCTCAATCTCTGTATTCCTCTCTCTCTCTCAATCTCTCAATCCCTCTCTCTCTCAATCTCTAAGCAGAAGACAGGATCAGAGACGCAGAAGACAGGGGCAGAGACAGAGACATAGAAAGCATCTATTTCACAACATCATGACGGTCCCTACATCACCAATCCTCAAATTACATCAGGGGTATAGGAAATAAGCTCGAGAGAGCTAATCTTCGAGATTTCCTCCTGATCCCATGTTTCCGCAGGATTCTTTAGCCTCGGAAGCGGTCATTCCGAAAACAACGATTAATCACATGTTTTTCTTTTGTTCCCAATATGACTTCCTTCTTCATTGCTTACTTCCACAAAATAGAAGTCGTACAGTTTTTAGAAATAGTGTTTTGTCTACGTAGGTAACTTATCGGTCACTTTTTCTTGATCACGTGTTTGCTTGATTGATACCAGCGCTCTGATTGCTGTTTATTCAGCAAGGGAATCGTTCTTTGGGCAAAGATTGAATCATCGGGTGTACGAGAGTTGTGAGAAGCTTCATTTCACACGCCTACACACACACACACACACACACACACACCTCTTTCTCTCTCTCTCTATCTCTCTCTCTCTCTCTCTCTCTCTCGCTCTCTCTATTGTCGTCTCTCTCTATCCGTCTTTCCCTATATGTCTCTCTCTCTCTGTATCTCTCTATTTTCTCTCACTCACTCTCTCTCTTCTCTCTCTCTCCGTCTCTCCCTATCCGTCTCCTTTTCTCTATTAATCTCTCTCCGTCCCTCTCTCTTTCTCTCTTTCTCTCTCTCTCTCTGTCTCTCTCTCTGTCTCTTTCTCTCTCTGTTTAGTTCACTTTCTCTTTATTTTTCATCTTTCCGTTTCTCTTTTCCTTTCTCTTCCGTGTCCCCTGCCCATTTCCCCCATCGTCCATCTGTCGGTCCCCCGTCCGCAGGGTTATTGCCATGGCGGGCGCTGCGATCGAGGCCGCCGCCCCCCGCACACAAAGAGAGTGCCCTCGTTGGCAGTCTGCCTCCGCCGACGGACAAAAACCAAATATCTGTCACTCGGCGCCGAGTGATCACATAAAAAGTTCTTTGTTTCCCAGCTTTGGAGTCAAATTGTGAAACATTTGAAGTAAAATCACATTAAAAGTTTTTAAATCATAGATCACTTTTAACTTTCGCATTTCAACACATCACAAAGCACATAAATGTGGTTAATTTGCAATGTTTCCCGCGCAGATGGCATTATCCGCGCGGGACCCAATGATTAATTCAATCTCGCGCCGTTTTATTATTTAAAAGGAATCTGCAAAAACATATGGCTTTAGACCTTTAAAATGTATTCAATTATTTTTAGACCTTTAATTTCGTCCCACGAACCTGTTTATCGGAATTTAGCCGTGTTCATTTAGAGAAATTACGTAATTTTGAAAATTTGACTACAAAATTGGGACGTCCCGACGTTTGTGGACAAAAACACCCTTGGTGTGATAAGAGCGGACGCGGTGGGGACGCTATCGCCAACCATATCTGAATCCGTCCGCGTTCAAACCCGCAAACCGGGCGTGGTCGTTCTTTGTGTTCGCGGATTGACCGCTTTGGGGTCCGCGGGAGAGGGCGGAGTCGAAAAAAGCCCGAGTTGGATTGTTTATGGGTCCACTATTGACAAAATGAATAAATGTGTGAAACTCACCTACAAGGGATCTAAACGTGCTCTGGGGAAGGAAGTGCGCCCGAACTAGAAATGAGGATTACGGTAGTCGAAATTGGCTTAGATCCTGAATTCAACCTGTTCATCTTCAGACATTCGCCGTTTCCGTCTTTATTTTTGGATTTACGTTCTTTTTTTTTAACATTTTTCTGTGAAAATTGACTAAAACTAGGGTTAACTCGGTTTTATCCGTGAGAAATTCCGTAAAAACCCACTTTCCGGCCAAATTAGCCCTAATTGATGTAAATCACCCATTTTTCTACTGTAAAGTGCCGTAGATCAAAACTTCATTGGACTTTTACTCAAATTATTCGGGTATTCATCCCATTTTCTTTTAATTTTAGATCAGGCCGACTGAAACAAGCCCATTTTCCATTATTTTCGCTTTAAATCCGGTTCAACAACGGGTTTTGCGGATTATCGTGTTATTTCGCATAGTATTTATTGTAAAATTACAAAAGTATCGTATTTTTACATTTATGATGCAAGTTCTGATCGAAAATTGAGCGACTTCCGGGTGTCATTGGGATTTTCCAACTTCTATGATTCTGATGCATCTTATTTAGCGTTTATAAACTGAAATTTGTTGTTTTCTCTATGCAAATTAGTTTATAGTTTTAAATTTACTGGTTTCTACACAGAAATCTGTTCATTTTGGTCATTTTTAGGTGAAGCGGTCACTAGTTTAGACTACATTTTGCGTCATATTGCTTTTACACGACTTTCTTGGTGTAAACTACATCAAAATATTAGAAAATTTATATTACAGCATAAATATAGTTTCCCCAGTTTATATTGCGCCTAATAGTGATATTTTCCGTCCCACCTTCCAGTTTTAACAGGGAATAAAGACCTTTCACGTCTATTTAGTCTAAAACGTTAAAAATAGCTTCATTGTTTCTCGGCAATGCTCATATCTTCCAAGATGTGTAGCTGCAACGCTTTATCCTCTATTTGTAACCTAAACCCCTCCGTTTTCTCTTCCATTTCCACCCCTCCCCTGCCGGTCCCCCGTCTCCCCTCCCCTCTCTGCGTTGGGCGTGCGGGTGCACCCCAGAGCGATCGATCCAGATTGTGGCGGGTCTGGCAGCGTGGGAGCATGACGTGTGCCGTCTGCGTCTCCGCCCCGCCACCACTCTCTCGTCGCTCCCCTCTCTCGCCCTCTCTCCGTTGGCGTGATCTCTCGCTACATTCGAATTTTTTCCGCTTTTTTTACCGAACCGCTTTTTTCGAAGGAGCTGTGGTTTTGGATCTCACAGCGGAGGGAAAGAAAGGATTCGTACACTCAAAATGGCCACCGTCTTGAAAACTACTGTAGTTCTTCTCATTACACAGCTCATTAAACTTAAGATTGAACTAAAAGGATGATAACAAGTCTACAAATTCGAAATCGTCTCGTTAGTCTTTAATTTGACATTTCATCATAAAAGTCCTTTAAAAACAGTCTAATTGTATAACAGAGGCAGTCCTTTAACGAATCATGAGACTGGTACAATCCTTTAAACAAACGGAACTGGTACAGTCCTTGAAAGAGACCCTGCAGTTCTTTAACTTGATCGCAGACCTTCAAAATATCAGTCAGTCATCCTTGACCACCCGCTGAACAAACAAGAATGCACTCTTGTTTTGAACAAACTTTCCTACATCGCACAGCCCTTTAATGAAAGGGAACATGAAATAGGTCTTAACATTGTTATCCTTGAGGAATATGCTCTCTGATCTATCTAATGGGCAGATGTTGTCCTTTAAATGAATGTTTTCTAATCAGAAAATATGGAAAATATCTTTTTCTTTCCCTCAACTCGCCGATGTTCATTTTTCGCGTTTCTTTCGGTTCAATTAGAGCGATGACAGTCGTCGACGACCTACAGGCGCCAAATCGCCCCCTTTCTCTCCCAGGGATTCTTTAATTAGATCCCCTCTATTTCATAACCACAGATGACTCTTCTCGTTTCCAGTTTTTGGTCAATTACCAGAGATACGTGTGAAGGACACGGCGTGGAGATTAATGACTGATGCAGGCGTGGGTTTCCGATGAAGGGGTCGAGGAGTTAAATTCTCGAGAGGATTCGTAAAACTGTTTGAATCTAATACAGCGATCTTTGAAAGTCACTGAAAACTAATTGATCTGGTTCCCAGGGGGATTCGAACCCGCGTTGTCTTCCCACGAAGTTCATTCCCAGGATGAAAGTTGACTTTTGTACCAGATGACTAGTTGATCACAATCCCTTAATTACATATAAACAATAACAGATTATAAAAAGTATTATTAGAAACAGGTGTTGATTGTTTTTGATGGTCATTTGATACCTATGTTACGAAATGACAGAAAACTAGAAGGCTTTTTGAATTGTTCGAATATGACAGGGTTAATGGCTCGATTTTAAAGAGAACTCCCTTTTTATCTTAAAAACCTTGTTTTTCAAGAAATTAGGGATTTACAAGGGAGTTATGAGATGAAGCGGAAAGGCCTGGTTGATTTCTGACAGGTGGTTGTCACTAATTGTTGGCCTTAATTTTGAGTTATAGCTGTTGAAAACAGTATAATAAACGAAAGGCCGCTTAACTGCTTTTTTGGTGATTAAAAGCGGCTTTTTGGCAATCAAAGGCCGCTTGACCTGCTTTTTTGTATTTAAAGCCGCTTTGGGCCACTAAATGCTGCTAGTGGCATTTTGGGGAATCGCAAGAGAATAATGAATTTATAAAGCGACGACCCCGTAATGATCCCTCAACCTTTCGAAGCATGTTTTTGAGCTGCTGAGAAGGTTTTGCATTAAAATCGAGACATTTCCTCTTGTCACGTTGGAAGAATTCCACAAAGCCGTATCATTCCCTATTTTTAGTAATACATTCTTCATTTTCTTGTTTTTTTTTCTCCGTTTGTAATTAAAATCCCATGATCGGGCGGAAAAGTCTCGTTTTAAGTTGGTTTCCTGGGAAAATCTATTCTTTTCATAAAAGAATTCGTGCCAATTTTGAATTCTCCAAGAAAAACGGTGGAAATACTCTAATTTGGGTGTTGCTGACCAAAGCATCGCCAGTTCGCGACGCGGTTCAGAATAGAGCACTCATACCGCCTTCTTTTCAGAATTTGAATTAGATTTCCTTGTTTATTTAACCTTAAAATAATTTAAAATGCATGTTAAAAGTAAAATTAACTAAAACATTATTAAAAACATTTAAAAAGCCTTTGAAACATTCAATCAGAGACGCTTTTTTGACCGACAACTGGATAATCCCCTGTGAAACCCGTGGAAATTCTCCCATTTGGTTATAACCGCGGGAAATTCCTATAAACCTCGTGAAAGCCCCTGGGAAACTCTATTTTCCCACTGGAATTGCTTATAATCAGCCCGGGTTTCTTTTCTATCCGGGATTGTAGCTGTCCGAGTCAAAACATTCCCAAGAAATAGCTACCAATCCAATCAAAATCTTTCTCGAAGCCATTGTAACGATTACAACAATGATTACACCCAATATTTGACAAGCACGGTTCGAAACCGCCGTGGGAGGTGCTATTGGGCCTAAAATGGCACTAAAAAGCACTTTTTGGGGTGCTATAAGCAAATTTGGGGTGCTATTTTCAAATGAGACCGGATCGTGTCAAACAGTGATTACACCCTTCAGAAGGACAGTCATCTGACGATTTCTCTCTCCATATTCCTTTTCCTAAAACAGGTCCCTATAATAAGCGAAAGACTAATCCCCGGTGTTCCCTTTTGCTGGCGCCCCGACCCCCATAAGCTATCGCGTGGGGAAGGGGCGTGTGGCTGGGCGCCGGCCGCTTTTGCATCAACACATTCGAGGGACCAACTACTTACACACGGAAAATTGCACTTTCCGCCAATTAAACGACGGTTCCTGCAAATTACGGTGAAGTTTTTCCCCTCCCAGAGGGGTTTTCCACTTTCGAATGTTCCCGCTTTGCTTTTTATGCGATCGGAGGGAATGGACTACGAAACGAGCGAAAGAGAAAGCTGTAAACACGTTTTTGCACCAAACGAGGTCGAAGAATCAAAAATCACGAAACGGAAAGAGAATTCGCGAAAGTAACTTCTTTTTGTTAAAAAAATAGGTATGTCCCTTCCTAAAAAGAACCAATATACACTGAATAGTCCTATTTTCACAGAAAAAGTAATAATTCACCTATAAGCGTCAATTTCTCATTCGTTCATTGGAAACCTAACTTTTTTGAAGAATAAATACACGTATTTTGAATAAAGCAACGCAATATCTCTCCCTTTCTCTTATTTTCTGACCTCGCGTCCCATAGATCCCGCGTCAATTGGGGTCATAATGATTAGGTTGTGACGTACATGGCACCTGCCATTGGCACGATCTTACCTAATCCAGGGAGCGGCGGATCCTTATCGAACGGCGGGACAACAGAAATACGAAAAATTGACTTATTTTTATATACAGAAGCGACCTCGTCCAGATTTTGACGTGCTCTCCCGTAGTCTAGCTGTGGCCTCTTATTGTTAGAGATATTGACTTAGCCTCCCGTGGTCTCGCTGTGGCCTTTTCCAGATATGATAACCTCTCGTGTCCTAGCCAAGAAGCGACGTAATGGGATCTTGAAAATTACGTGGTATCGATTGATTTTATGAGGATATCTACAACGTTTTCAAATGCGTCGTCCTTTTAACTGCTCAATATGCCCAGATACGGTCTTTGATATATTCAATCAACACAAGAATGATATACAGAATCTCATTTGCCACGTGGTGATTATCAATGTCATCTGTTCTTCTTCAACCACGTTCCTTGAAACTCCGGACCGACTTTAGTCTTGCCAATTGTGAGTTTTTCCTATCGCTAGGACATCATGTCTCAAGGAGAGTAACGGTACTTAACATTGCAAGAAATTCAGATGTTATAAAGCGGAACCTAAAAGCGGACGAATAGAACGCAACGTGGCCCGTCACCAGTCTAGACCCCGCGCCCGATGCCATTGGCATTACCCACCGCCACGTGGCTTTGTTTGCGTGACCTACTTTATTCGTAGTGTAATTGCTATTCAAATAATATGGGTGTCAACCATGTTTAAGGACATTGCTAGCCCAAGATTGCAAGGGGACTTTCCGTCAAATCAATCCATGGAAGGAGATTAGGCGAAGAAAAAGTCTATAACCAAGTGACCTTCACATTCTCCTGCTGAATGCTTTTCTTGCTCAGTATGCGAATGAGAAGAACTCTGTGCTGGAATTATGGGATATTCGCCTAATAAGTGCATGCCCTTCTGAAAGTACCCGATTAATTCCATGTAATTTCCCTTCATCGAATAATTGGGGCAGAAGGGGGAGATAAAAAACTAGTAATTTGTTGAGTAATCAATGGAGACTCATCGCTTTATTTCTTGCTTTTTTTAAAAATTGGCGTTGATTGGACGCTAAAAGCGAAAATTTCAAATTTTTTAATCAGTTTCTGACAAAACCAGTTTTTAAACAAGGAATTGCCCATTGAACTTGTTTTAAATCGTTCACTCTTTCACACACACACACACACACACACACACACACACACACACCTATCTCTCTCGTATCTCTCTATTTCTCTCTCTCTCGTTGTGTATTTCTATATCTCGTCCTTTCTCCTTCTTTTCTTCTCCCACCTCTATCCCTGCTCTCTCTCTCTCTCTCTCTCTCTCTCTCTCTCTCTCATCCCTCCATCTCTATTGCTCATCCCCCCTTGCCCTCTGCCTTCCGCCTCCCCTCAGGGTACAGAGACTGGGATCGTTGGTTCGTTGTTCGGTCCCTCTCCTCTGCGTCCCTGCCTCTCTCGCCCGCACTCTCTCGCGGCGCTGTCGCGTTTCTCTGGCGCTGCCGCCGAGCTCATTTCGCAGTTCCCCGTCCAGTCTGAATTTGAAATCGAGGGGTCGGCCACCGACCCCCCGAAAAAAGTCGAGTTTTTCTTCAATTTTTGGCACACGGGGGAATTCGAGGTCGTAGTTCACGGGAAATTAGTTTATTTTTTGAAATTGTCACAAAAATAACCACTTTTTCACAGTTTCATAAAATTTGCATGATTTTCTCTCTCATACAAAATTAAATCGATCTACGTTGATTTATTAAACCTCACTACAAAGCAAAATTGATTCACAAAGTATAGAAGTACCCAAAAATTAAAAAAAAAGTTATTTTTTATCTCTTTAAGTTTATAATCCACCTCTGTTGGCTTTTTGATCTAATAATTCATGTAGAAAATTACTAGAAAATCGTTAAACACACAAAAATCTCAAAGAAATCTCAAGAAAGTATCAAAATATGTCAATTTTCCGCGTCAATAAGCATAATGAACACCTGCCAGGCACTTTCATTCGATTTTTTTGTTATTTTCCTGATTATGCACTTTGCCTACTGCGGAAATTTCGCTGGATACGAAGGAACTATAAAAGAACCACATTTTTTATTATTTTTAGTCAAATAGTAACGTTTTTAGGCATATTCCTAGTAAAAATTACATTTGTTTTTCTTAAAAACTGTTTTAATTGAATTTACGCTTCAATATTTGTATTTTATTCATTTTCTGTTCTAAAAATAGCGAATTTACCATTTCTCGACCTAAAACTGTGCCCTCTTTGTATTTCTGTCCAGAAACCACGTTCCCATTGCATTTTCTGATAGGGAACTTCATTCTTCTTAAATTTATTCCCGAAAACCGTGATACAAGTGCATTTCCCCTGTAAAAACTGTGCCCTAAGATGCAAATCCTGCTCAAAACCGTTTTTCTATTGTATTTCCATCCAAAACCTAGTTCCAATCGATTTTTCTATTTCCTATTATTGTGACCTTGTTTTTATCGAGTTTCTTATTTTTCTCTCTCCACTGCTCTTCTTCCTTAATTTGCTATAATTCTAACTCCTAAATTTCAGGCCCGCTTTCACTCAGCTCGGCGCGGGGTTCCAACAAATGCCCAGTGACTCAACATGGCCAGATTTTCAAGCAATGAATTGAACTATTTAGTATGGAGATATCTTCAGGAATCCGGTTAGTTTTATAGAGAAAAGTACAAAAAAGTGCAATTAAACGTCAAAAAATGATAGAAAATTGCTTATTCCTGAAGCCAGTGGACGAAGAAAGCTCTAAAACTTCCAAACTCACAAAAATTTACTATTTTCATCAATGACGAAGTATTTAAGACAATTATTCCTCCTTTCCTTAAAAAAATGTGTTGCTGGTGCAAAATATGTGTAAAACCGTGCCCATCTTGCATTTCCACCTGAAAACTGCGCCCCTCTTGCATTTTTCTCCAAATAATGTGTCCCTTTTGCAATTCTTCGAAAAATATGACTTCTCATGTAGAATCTCCATAATTTTCATTCAGTTTCACTATTCGGCACGGTCCGGTCTTTTTTGTTGAAAATATCGCCCCAAATTCGCATACGGCACCCCCAAAATTACATTTAATGTTTTTTGTAGCCCAATCTTACTTCCTAGGGCGGTTTCGTACTGTAAATGTCAAAAACTCCAGTTGAGCAGCGATTCTTTAAAACCGTGCCCCAGTTGCATTCCTTTCCTAAAACCCTGCCCTTTTGCGCATTCCCCCAAAGGTACGCTTATTTAGCCAATTTCCTGAAGATCTCTTTTTTAAATCGACTTTTCTCCTTCTTACCCTCTCCCTGTCCTTTCCTGCTTCCCTTGCGTCATCTATTTCCAGCCCATCTATCTCCCCACCCCTCGACCCACCGTGTCAACAAAAAGGACTGCTGGCGCCTTGCCAGAATGTGTTTTCCCAGTGTAATCGGGGCGCGGCGATCGATCGCCGAGTGTTTAAATGTGCGCTGCTGCTGCTAGCGTTGTGACGTAGCCACAAACACAAAAGATACGCGTGTATTTTCGGTCAGTGGGCGGAGACGTGCCTGGTAAACTCAAAAATATGTTAAAATAGTGATTTAATTCCAACAATTTAATGAATTTATTAACAATTAAGTTAAGATCTTTTTTAAAGTAAAATGCTCTAAAAATATTTTTTATAATATTTTCTGGGACCGCATTGAATATGTGATTTCTATTTTTTTAATTGGTTTGGGTGGCTGGAATTACTGTAGTTTTATAAGAAATGTCGATTTTAGTACCTTTTTTGAGGCAACTGGTTGTCAAAAGCGTACACTGGGAGTCAGATGCGATCCTGTCTTGTGAAATATGCGCATTAGGTCTTTCTTGGGTCATCCAATAGGCTGCATCCCCTTTCTGCTTGATTCTGGCAACCTCAGGTAGCTTTCTGCTTTATTCTGGTGGCCTCGGGCCGCTTTCCGCTTTTTTGGCGACCTCAGGCCGCTTTCCGCTTTTTATGGCAACCTCAGGCCGCTTTCTGCTTTTTCTGGCAAATGCTTACCTTAATGCACCCGTGATGCGGAACTTTCCCAATGTCCACTATTTCGAAATCATCAGGTTTTCATTTTTACACTCTGGCGAGGGATTTTTCACGGGGGACAAGGGGTGAAACCCCAGGAATCACTTTTTATCGTAGTTTTCTTATGAAAATTGTAGTTTTCTCGTTCAAAAAACTAGTTTTCTAATAAAAACTACAATCTCCTGAGTTGACACACCCAAAACAAGGTGTTTTGTCCCCAAAATTGTAGTGTTACCTTGGAAACAATATAATTTGCCGGGGGATAGCTCACAGCATAAAAATGTGAAGGAATGACGCTTTGGGGGCAGAAAGAAAGGTTTTTGAGTCACAATTTGAATAAAGCGACAGATAATCATGAACGCGGAATGCTGCACAAGAGTCCCTTCCCAGCCAATTAACCTGCCCGATCCTCTCTATGCGATCGATAACCATCTGCGTCGTTTTCTGCGGGACACGCGCCGTCTTTAGTTAATGGCCTAGACGGCTATCTTTTAAATGGTCTGGAGGGGCGTCCTGGCTGTTCCATCGCGAAATGGCGCCACTGAGGCGAGTCGCGAACAAAAAGAGGACATCTGCGACGCAGCAGACACTCGGGGGTCGGCGGGGTGAAAAAGGGACGGAAATGGAGAGACAAAGAACAGAAAAGTGGAGGAAATGGGGCGATAGAATTAGGGAATTGAATGTAAAGTCTGAATTTCAGACCCTAAAATAAGTTTCAAACAAACCCACGAAAGTCTACCTAAATAAAGTGTTTAAAATCTAATAACACGCAATTTTATAACTAACAATTTGAAACAGCCGTGGGAGATGCCTTTCGGCTTAAAATGACGCAAAAAAGTACTTTTTGACGTGCTATATGCAAATGAGGGTTGCGAATTTTAATGAGATCGGCTTATGTGAAACACATTTTTCCTTTTTAAACACGCTTTTAAACCTTTTGACTTGAACATGTTTTAGACATTATTTTGACAAAAAAGTGAAGTTCAAAAAAGAAAAATCATTCTTTCTTATGAATGGCAACAAAAGGCCGCTTGAGCTGCTTTTTGGCAGTTAAAAGCCGCCTTTTGATAACCAAATGATTACTTTTGTTTTTGAATTTTGCCTTAATTTTTGGCAATAGGCTGTTCTGGTAAAATGTCACTTATCTTTGCATTTTTATGAAAATAAGCCACTTTTATTCACCAAAATCTCACTTAGACCAAGCATTTCCTCAAAATAGCCCAAATTGACATGTGTCAGCTTTTTTGTGACCACTGAGCACGCGAAGCCGTAAAAATGTTTGGTGAAGCACTTTCCACGACTGTGTACATATGGTCAATCAGATTAAGCCCCTAAACAGCTCTTTGGTGCCCTAAATGCAAATTTTTATTTTTTAATGAAAAAGAATTGATGGAACCAGGGAAAATGCCTCTTTCTCTCCAAAATTAGCTCGCATCTCGTTTGCACACCAGTATGCATGTCATTGCGTGAGTTGTTTATTTTCCCATCCCCTGTTTTGCCCAGCAAACGAAAAACACAGAAAACGCAATTATGCGGGGTCTAAATTTGTGTTATCTCATCTTTCCTAATTAAAACGCGCGTGCAGTAATTGCCCAATGATTAGGCGGAATCGTGCATTCTGGGAATTGCTGTTCCCACGAGAAATTGGCTGTCTCGAGTGTGCTATTTTATGACCACCCCGGGGGATTACTTCTCGGAAAAGGGAAAGTGCAGGGTGTGAATGGACGGAAATTAGCATGTAGGCTGTGACTTTTGTGATTGAAAGCATCTCGCAGCATTCAAATCATACCTGGGCAAGATAGGGGAGATGTGCCAAACAGAAAGGCCCCACAGGGAGTCCAACTCCAAAGGAACAAGGCGGCCTTTGGTTGTTGAAAAGCGGCTTTAATTATGAAAAAGCAGGTGAAGCGGCCTTTGGTTGCCAAAAGCGGCTTTTATTTGGGTGAATCCCTAAATTACCAACCACACGTGCAAAATTTCCACTAAGAATTACTTTTTGGGGTGCTATCTGCAAATGTGGGTCCTATATTCAAATGAGGCCTGATTTTGTAAAACGACAAAGGTTCGATCCCGGTTGGAGCACTTCTTTTGTCAAACTCTAATAAATTTCCACTAGTAATTTTTGGGGTGTTATATTCAAATGAGGCCTGCTCGTGTAAAACAGTGTTTGAGAACTGACTCGTGTTCGAAATTCCGGCTTACCCATACTAATTCCTTTTCTTTCAGGGTTCAACCACACGGCCTTCCTCTTCCGAGGCGAATGCAACCTGTGCGAGTCGGATCTGGACACCTCCGGCGTGGCCGTGGGCTCCCTGCCCAGTATAGTTCAGGTACCTCCATCCTTCGCTGTCCCTCTAATCCTCCTCCATATTCAGAAAGGGCTCTACTACGTCGAGGCGGAGCTGTGTTCAGGAGGCACCGAAGACATCGAGAAGGTCATGATCGAAAGCCTCAGTCTTATAGAAGCCGGTGAGTTTTCGAAGAAGGACTGTTTCCAGGACCTGGTCGTCTAAATGGGGATTTCAAAGAAACCAACTGAATCCCTTCCCAAAAAAGCTTTGTTGGCACAGGGATGACCTTCCTGTCCGATTTGGCGAACGAAAGAACACAACTGGCGCAAATATTTGTCGTCGCAGAGGGGGTTTTTCCCGATTTCGACTCGAACGCACTATGATCATCATTTACGTTTTGATTAATGCAAAGCGGCTGCGGATTCTGCAGAATTTATGGCTTTATTGGAGAAAGCGGAGTGAAAAAGCGCTAAATTTCTGTAAAAAGCTGTCTTCTGCGTGCAAAAAAAGCTGCTTTTGAACGGTTTTGCTTTCGACGGCACTATACATTCAGAAAAAAGCGAGATTCGCCTGGATACATTTCGCCACGTCAGAAATTAGGGCCTTCAGTCTCATAATTTCGCAGTTTTTGGCATCTCCTCCCTTTTCGGGGGATGTAAGAGTTAACTGAAGTTAAGGATTTCAGTCCCAACTTGGGGTTCCCAAGGCTTCGAATTATTCGAAATCGAATACGGCGAAAAGAATCTAAAGTCCGGAAAAATCAATCAACTGGGATCGAACCCTGGTTGTTCTGATTGAAAGTTTTCCTGGAAGATTAAAAAGCGGCTTGCGTAAAAGCAGATAAAGCGGCCTTTGGTTACCAAAAAGTGGATTTTAATGGTGAAACGGCCTTTGGTTACCAAAAGCAGTACTCTTCAAAAAGGTCCCACAAGAACCTGATATCCTGAAATTATAGAGGGTACTTTTGGATTTCTGGCTCACCTGATGGATTCCAAAATCCATCTTTTTCGGCACTTCGGAACCTATTCAAGCCGACTAGGATCGAACCCTGGTATTTTGACTGCCACATTGACCAGTACCTTTTAGAGGCTATGGTGTACTTTTTAGAAGGCTGTATGCAAATTTTTGTTACTATTTTCAAATGAGACCATATCATATAAAACAGTATTCCTCCCACCGTGGGAACTCTACCAGTTCCTAACTATACGATTTCCCTAGAATCTCATTAGTATGAATTCTGAATCCTAAAATATCCTGCCGCATTCAGCCGCTATTTGGTAAACAACCGGCACATTGCCTATACCCCACCTCTTCCTAATGCCCAGTTTTCCGAAAATAGAGCCTCACTTATCGAATATTTCTGATAAACAGCCGTTTCCTTGACGACCGGTAATTAGCCGCCCCCTGTCACCATAACAATCGCCACTCATTCCTCTCCCCCGTGAGTAATCGTTCGCTTTCCCAGCTTCTGGGTTAATCGGTGAGTCAGTGGCAAAGGCAAAAAGCAGAAGAAAGCGACAGAAGCTTTGCTACCCCTAAATGGGTACGAATTGAACTTTGGTCTTCCACTATGAATAGGTCGTTTGTGCGCTGTGTGAGTCACTTGCGGACGCGTTCTGTGAATAAGGACGAGGGTGCGAAAAGAATGTACTATGGTTGTGTTGTCGGAAAGTGACACAACTGCGCCGGTGATTTATTTTCACCTTGCAACGGAGGAAGTGAGGGATTGAAAGAGGACATCACGCTTAAATTTCTCAGTTCGAAATTTAAAGAAAAATGAGAAAAGGATTTCCAATATTTCTCCTTCCGGCAAAGTTTTGATTCAAACTTTTGAAATCACCGGTGGTTTTGGAATGCGGGTGCCGCTTTTGGCAACCTAAGGCCGCTTCTCCAGCCCTCCCGAGACGCCCGTGCAATGTTTGACATGTACGTTTTGAAACCGCCGTTGGAGGCGTGACCTCAAAATTACATTAAAAACCACTTTTTGGGGTGCTATGTGCA
Source organism: Oscheius sp. G VE-2021 (assembly GCA_022343465.1). Classification (NCBI taxonomy): domain Eukaryota; kingdom Metazoa; phylum Nematoda; class Chromadorea; order Rhabditida; family Rhabditidae; genus Oscheius; species Oscheius sp. G VE-2021. The sequence goes on along the minus strand of JAJQXH010000030.1, from coordinate 2,707,176 downwards.
AATTTGGGATGATATGTTCAACTAAGACTGGATCGTTTCAAACAATGAAGCAATGCACCGACCGGGATCGAACCATGGTCGTGTGGGTGATAGTTTAATTGGCTAATATGGGTGAATTAGGCCACCGAAAGCTTTTCAATCAGTCCGGCTCGTGAGAAGCCTCCTTCAAACGAGACCATCACCATTGACATTCTGGCCATCTAGTGGCTAAATTTGAATTGTGGCCCTGTCCAGCCTGTTAGTCAAACTATATGCCAAATGACCAAGGCCCTCATTGGTGACTCATGATTTCTTTACTCACCTTGTAGTCTAACCTCTGACGCATAACTACAAATACTACTTTTTGTGGCTATTTATTGGCCTCTGCGACCTAATTTAATGGAAAGTCGTGCGCTATCGCACAAATTGTATGCCATTTCGTCATTCCCCTTGAAACATAGTTTCCAAACATCCTGGAAGACTTATTTTTATATATTTTAAGCTAATCGACCTTGTCTAAAATCTTGTATTTTCAGTGAACGAGAAACCTCCGTTGCACAAGACGCAGGCGAGGCTACGGCAGGAACCGAGCTCCTCTCAGCAGCAGCCACAGCAGAACGACATGTCGTCTCCAAAGGACGCCCAGCGAGAGAGGGACCGCGAAGCCCGGAATAACCACAACGGAGTAAACAAGAAGGAACGGGTCAGTTTCTCTCTCTCTAATTTTGATGTTATTGGACAGCAAACTAATTTCCTCGATTTCAGCAAATCTCCCCTCGGAACAACGGAATCCTCGGCGTCCACTCGAAGAAACAACACGCTGCCCAACAGGCCGCACAATTGTGAGTTCCTCTCTCTCTCTCTCTCTCTCTCTCATCTATCTAAATCACTAATCAATTCTCTTCCAGATTCAACGGAGACTTGGACCGAGAGCCGAAGGATGACCTGGAGAGCTACAAGTTCCCGCGGGAGAAGGTGCGCTTCTTGAAGTGCCACAACAGCGAAGTGTTCATCTGCGCGTGGAATCCGAACAGCGACCTCATGGCCTCAGGGTCTGTTTTGCAGTATTTCGAGGAAAGAAAGAAGGAAGGAGGAAATTCTGAGGAAGGCGGTGTTCAACGAGGGCGAAAAAGGGCTCCAGTCGCGTTTTGAGACAAACGATCTGAACTATTTTATAGACCCCGGTAGCCAGTATTTATGCCGATTGACATGAGTACTGGGTTCTTTGTGACACCCGGCTGGCAGAAGGTTCAAGCGGCCTTAGGTTGCCAAAAAGCGGCATTTAGTTGGCAAAAGACTTGTTTACGCCGCCTATTGTTGCCAAAAATTCCGCTTTCATTTCACAAAAAGCGGATCAAGCGGCTTGTGGTTGCCAGACGCCCCTTCCTCAAACAACGAAGTATATCCAATTCCCCCCTTTCTCTACCCAAAACCCTCGTTTTTTGCAGGTCCGGCGATTCTACGACGCGGATTTGGGACCTGAGCGGGTCGGAGGACCCGTCGACAGTCGACTCTAAGTTCGAGCGGACGACGCGCATCCTCAAGCACCACGCCACCCAGAACGGGGAGAAAGAGGCGCCTACAAACAAGGTGGCTCACCCTCAAGACCCAAATACCCCAGTGCGGGATCAGGACGTGACCAGCCTCGACTGGAATCACGGGGGAGACATGCTGGCCACCGGCTGCTACGATGGCTTCGCCCGCGTCTGGAACAGAGACGGTGGGTTTTGAGGGGAAATGGAGGAATTTCTCTCACTTTGTCTCTTTATTCCGCCTTTCTCCTAGATCTAACCATGGCTTTCACTAAATTCGAAACTACCTCGTTTAAGAAACCTTCAATTAGATCACTTTACAATATTCATCTGAAATTGGCATATTGCCGTGGAACTGGCAATTTTTAGGCCTTCTGGATCATTCCAGCTAAACCTCAAATGTATTTCTTAATGCATAATTTTGCGTAGTCATGATTATGGTTTGCTTGTCATTATTGACACCCGACTGGCAGGTGAAACTGTAGCCGAGATCGATTTTTCTGGGAGATTTCGACAGAATTACGTCATTATGCTTATTGCCAGCCGGCTGGTAGGAGCAAGGTCTTCTCCGAGGATTGCCCTATTCTACTTGGGCCCTTGAATTTACAAATTCTAAATTAGAACCCTTTTCACCACAAAACCTAACTTTTTGCGCTTAAATTGCTGTAAGTTTGTCAAATGTTCCGCAAATCTTCTCTATTGCATCGAAATCAGTCCTGAAACCCCATTCCTCCTCCCCTCTCTTCCGGGAGGCCACTGATCTCTTCCCGTTCTAGGTCCAATTAGCTGGGACCGCTTCGGCGAGAACCTAGCCGTAGGCTCCAAAAATGATGGTCGCATCCGCGTGTGGAGGAAGGACGGTGCGTGAATTGTATCGCATGCGAGAGAGCACTGTCCGTCCTCGTTGTACGTATTTGGTATTTTCCTCCTCACGCACTCTTTCTGCCTGCTCTCTTTCTATCGCTTTCCTCTTTCAATTCGGGTCTCGGGGCTTCTATTCCTTCTCTGCCGCCGATGACCCCTTCTTTCAGGCATTTTGCGGTGCAGCCTCGGCGCTCACAAGGGACCCATCTTCGCTCTGAAATGGAACAACCGCGGAGATTACATCCTGTCGGCCGGCGTGGACAAGACCACCATCGTCTGGGATGCATACAAAGGTGCGTTTAAAGGACTGCCAAGCAGGCAAAGCGGCCTTTGGTTGCTAAAAAGCGGTTTTCACTGCCAAAATAAGCAGGTCAAGCGGCCTATCACTGCCATAAAGCTGTACCCCCCCCCCCCCCAGCAAAAATACGGTAATTGAGATATTTCAGGCCACCAACTGCAGCAGTTCTGCTTCCACCAGGCCTCCGCCCTGGACGTCGATTGGATCAACGACGACATGTTCGCCTCCTGCTCCACGGACAAGACGATACAAGTGTGCCAGCTCAGCAATCCAGAGAGACCTGTCCGGACCTATACGGTATGTTTTGGAGAGAGAGAGGGAGGGAGGGCCACAGAGAGAGACAGAGAGATGGAAAGAGTAAACTCCCCATTTCAGGGCCATACCAGCGAGGTAAACGCAGTGAAATACGACAGCCACTCGAACCGGCTGGCCTCCTGCTCCGACGACATGACATTACGGGTCAGTTTTCCTCAATCCTCTCCCCAAAACTCTAATTTCTCTTCAGATATGGTCCCTGGACCAGGATACTCCTCAGCACGTGTGGCGGGCTCATCAGAAGGAGATCTACACAATTCGCTGGAGTCCCCAAGGCCACATCCTCGCCAGGTACTATTTGGAAAGCTTTGGCCATTCAATCTTCAATTTAAGTCTAAGGCCTTAAAGACTTTAAGCTACAGATTAGCATCTTATAACTTAGTTGCAGTGCCTCCTTCGACCACACAGTCCGTCTGTGGGACGTGCGCCGAGGAGAGGGAGTGCGGACGCTGACGCGGCACTCGGACCCCGTCTACTCGGTCTCCTTCTCCCCCGATGGCCGACTCCTAGCCAGTGGCTGCTTCGATCGCTCCGTCTTCATTTGGGACATTCATGTGGGTTTATCGCTGTGAAGTGGCTGAATTCTGATTTTTAGAATGGAAAATTACTGCAAAGCTACGTCGGAGACAAGAACCAGGGCGGAATCTTCGAAGTCAGCTGGAATTACCGAGGAGACAAAGTGGCCGCCTCGGCCAGCGACGGCACGGTGATCCTGATGGACGTCCGGCACCTGAAGAACAAGTTGGTGTAACCCCTCCCCTCCTCCTCACCCCTCCCTCCCCCTATTTATTGATTGTTCCATCTTCCTGTACTTGCCGTTCCAACTCTGAAAGTTTTCCCCGTGTCGACCCCTCCCCTCACTCTTTCCTCTCACCCCCCTCATCAGCCCCCACACCCAAAGGGGTGTCCTCACAATATCTCCTCCTGTGGCTTGGTCTTCTACGAGTATCTTTGTTGTTGGCTGAGCATAGAGTGAACTAGCTCCTCTAAGTCATCGGGTATTCATTAAACGCTCTGTTTTATCGTGAATAAATGATTATACGTTGAGTGCGAGGATTCTAGAAAGAGGGTCAGCTAACATTTAGCACAAGGAGGGAGGAAACATAATTACAGGGTAAAAAGCATTGGCAGAAAGATGTTATCCCTTCTATTATCGTTTTGTCGAGGAGAAGGAACAAATTGGTTGATGGTGGAGGCAACTAGGCGGCAGTTTAGAACCTCGGGGACCTGCATGGTTTTGTGAACAGAGTAAGGCTCTCTATCTCTCTCTCTCTCTCTCTCTCTCTCTCTCTCTCTCTCTCTCTCTTCCTCTTCCTCTCTCTCTCTTCCTCTTCCTCTCTTCCTCTTCCTCTTCCTCTCTCTCTCTTCCTCTTCCTCTCTCTCTCTCTCTCTCCCTCTCTCTCTCTCTCTCTCTCTCTCTCTTCCTCTCTCTCTCTCTCTCTCTCTCTCTCTCTCTCTTCCTCTTCCTCTTCGTCTCTCTCTCTTCCTCTTCCTCTTCCTCTTCCTCTCTCTCTCTCTCTCTCTCTCTCTCTCTCTCTCTCTCTCTCTTCCTCTCTCTCTCTCTCTCTCTCTCTCTCTCTCTTCCTCTTCCTCTCTCTCTCTCTCTCTCTCTCTCTAAACCGCCGGGTAAATGAAGTAGTTCTCAATTTTATCAGATTATTAAGCTTTTAAAAGGAATGTTATCACCTTAAGTTTCTACAATCTGTGAATGAAATGAGTTAACAGCATTTTAAACTTTGTAAACTTTGGAAATAAAAAATACATTGAAAAAAATATTGATTTTTCCAATTAAGACTATGTCTCGGTAAGGGTCGACATGCCTTTTAATGAATAGGGACATTCGCCGAGGAGTGTTTATATGAGCTCAAACATATTTTTTGGACATTAAATGGTTCAAAGAAATGGTCGTGAGACACTTTGAAGAAAATCGCAATTTCAAACTTTGACGCGTCGCGGCGCGCCGCGCGGGTTACTGTAGCTTCGCGGAACTCGATTTTCAAGGGTCATGTAATATATCGTTCGAATCCAAATTGCATTTAGAGCATTTTTGTTAACTAAGTCAACATTGATTTCTCGGGCAGGAAACCAGATATATCCACCAGATCTTTTCACTCGACGGCTCAAAAGTTCACTAAAAAATTATTTAAAATTAAAAATGGACTTGTGTATCTGGGATTCTTTGATATGTTGTAAAGCATCAAATTCTGAACAAAATAAAACCTTAAGATCCAAAATCGAGGGGGCCCCAGATACCATTAGACGCCCAAAACGCGGAGAATAGGTGATGTTTTGACTGCAAAAATTTTCACACAATTTTGTCCGAAAATTTTTTTTTCGTCAGAACTTACTGGAAATGGTTTATATAATGTTTTTATAATGTTTTTATAAGTCGATCTTAGGCAGTTTGAACGGAAATATATTTTTAAAATCACGAATTTGAAAGATAGCCTGATCAAAACACCACCTTGCTTTTTTGTTATCAAAGTATACCTGGGGCCTCCTCGATTTTTGATCTTAAGGTTTTATTTTGATCAGAATTGAACGCTCTACAACATATCAAAAAATACCAGATACACAATTCCATTTTCGAAAATAAATTTTGTTTGAGTGAAAAAAAATTCATTTATTTTGTCTTTCGGAGGGCATAACTCGCTCCAGACCCCAACAATCGATATTTTGCTTATTTACAATGTTTCTTAAAATTGAATTTCCAATCGATTGAGCACCCCGAATTAATATTTGGACAAAGTTGAACCAAGATACAATTTTGACACATTAAGCCACGCCCACCGGAAATGGAAAATCAACAATTCCCAAATTTGCCAGAAATGACACCCAGGGGTCTAGAATAGTGCTTGGAGAGCATATCAGCCAAAGCCAAAAATATTTTTTGGCGAATGTCCCTCAGTGATCGAGCCTTACTGAGACCCCGTCTTAAACACAGCCCCGTCGCGTGGTTTGAAAACTAGTAGGGCGGCTTTCGTGGCGGGACCCGACATATTTCTAACAAGAAGATTAGCGGAATAAACCTGACAATATCATTTTGCTAGATGGTATCACACATGGAAAAATGGCACATTTGGATTTTAAAACAGAATTTTTTTTAAAAAACTTCATTAACCGATATTGTAGAAAACAATGGTATGTGTGTTTACTACGGTAATCCTCAGTTCTTCTTTTCCATTGGATAAGAGATACGAATTCTCTATTACATGTTCAATCTTATCGCCAAGATCAGCGAAAAAAACGTCTTTGTTGAATCCTGTCTTGTTTGTAACTTCAATTTCGGTGAAGTTGCGTTTTTCAGCTAGCCACATCTGAAAATTTGAAAATTATGAATCTCCCTCTATCTCTCTCTCTCTCTCTCTCTCTCACTCTCCAACCTTCAAAAGTCGGTTGATCCCTGTGCTTGTTACTTCGCTTGATAAAAGAAATAATGAATTTATCTGAAGCTTCAAAAATTGATCATCATCCATATTCGTCAAACAAGTAATACTTTCCATCTAAATAAAAAAAATGTAAATTAAAAAATCAATAAATTAAATTAAAAATGGAATTCAAATGAAAAATTTCACAAAAAGTCACCTTTTGAATAACTTCAGAGTCAGAATTCAGGTCAATAATTTCTCTCGCGCAAAACAGAGATTTTGCTCCGACAGCCTAAAAAGTAATTTCTTAAAAAGATAAACTTTGATTTTACCTTAATTAAATTGATGTAAAAATCAAAAGAAAGCTGAACGAGACAAAGATTAGTAATTTTAAGTTTTTCAACTTGAATATCGAACTTTTTGATATATTCCAACATTTTGTGGCATTCCGTTGGCGACACAAGAACCTAAAACAAATTTGTTAAAACAATAATTTTACTATATTAATAAAATTTTAATTAAACTTACAGAAATATCCAAACAATCCGCTGAAATCCGAAAATCCGTCATTGGCTGCAGGAATGTTATGCGAGGGCTTGCAGGATGATAATAACTCATGTCGAACATGACAAAAGTATTCCTTAACTGAAAATTACATCAAAGTTTCAAAATTTAACTTTGTTAAGAAATATTTTTTGTTAAATTTTTAAAATTATTTTAAATTCCCTTACTCTGTGTTCCCCCAGCCCCACTGTTTTATAATGTAGCTGTTTTTTCACCCTCAGCTTCGAAGTCGTTTCCAAACCGAGGCGAGATGATCTCTTAAATCTGACAAAGGAATCGTTTTCCATCTGAAATTTTAAAAAATGTTAAAAAGTTAAGATTTTTTTTACCTTTTTAATTATTTCCAATTGCATTAAGCGATTGAGGCAACCGAACTCAATAGGCATCTGAAGAATACAATTTAAAAGGTATTTAAAAAATACATACATTAAAAATACAACATTGACAATATTTTATAAATATATAAATATATCGAGAAAAAAATGATATAGAGGGGGAAATAAAACGACTGAATTAGTTTAAGGATGCATAAAAAGCTGGGGCAAAGGCGTTTCAGCTTTTTTCAATTTTGAATTTATTGATTGGTGCAGAATCACCGCTTCTTATTCAGTAATTAAAATTATGATGAACTAGGTCACTGGGAGGACCTTTAAAACCGACCCCTTTATCATAATTTCTTCTTTTCGCGCGTTTTTCCGCAAGCCCATCTGTAAATTAGGAAGATATGGAATTCTTAAAAGGGTGAGAGAAAGAAGAGAAAGAGGCATATAAACATAAACAGAGTCAGATATATATATATATATATATATATATATATATATATATATATATATATATATATATATATAGATAGAGAGAGATAGAGAGATAGAGCCAGAGAGATAGAGAGAGAGGGAGAGCAGGTTCCAGGACACCACTCTCCCCTCTGATTGTTGTCATTTTAGCCTCGGATGGGGTCCTCCTCCTGCTGTTTTTACGCTTGCCTTCGTTGTACTTAGCCTCTACATCCCGTTTTACCAGAAATTGTCCTATCTAAATGTGGGATAGGAGAATGCGCGTTTTGACTAGATACTCCTACTACTAGGGTCCCTATTTTAGCCTCACCCACCTCCGATTGCCTGTAAGATTCCGAGGGGAATCACTTTCTTACTTGTATTTCATGGAGCCCTTTTTATACGTTCGTGTGAATACGATGCATTTTACTTTGTGACATGACGGCCCTTATAATAAATGTTATTTATCTACCGCTTTTTACGCAGATGGCATCTACAGCCCGCTTTTCACAATCAAAAAAGCCAAAACAATTCACATAAAAAACTAGTTGGCTTTTATTTCCTTCTTGCTTCTTAACAATTTTCAAAATTTCTATTGGATAAAAATTTCTATAATTTTCTTTTGCCTGCCCTTTCATTTACAAATACTACTTTTTTATTTTTTTAAAATTTTTATATACAGTAATATCTCATTTTTACATGTGATGTGTATGTTTTAAAAAAATAATTTCCCTTATCTGTTGTATTTAATTAAATTAAGTTTTATCTAATCAGATAAAGGAAACGATCTGGATTTATCGATTGTTCCGCTTTTTTCCAAATAATTTAAAAACATATTTTTGTTATAAAACTTTTCAGATGCCTCTCGATTTCGGTAGCATTACTCACTTTATGCAGATGGAGATTATAAAAAAGGTTAAATAAAATAATTTTTTTAAAATTAAAATGTTTTCAAACTTTCAGATGGAAAATAAGGAATTTGCTCTATTTAAGAGGTCATCTCTTCTTGGACACGAACTGACATCGAAGCTGATAAAACAGCTTAATTTTGAAAAACTATTTCTGATTACATTCAGTGTGAGCGAATTTTCAAAAATACATTCAAAAACATTTTTTTTACAAAATTAAATTTTTTAAAAAATTTCAGTATCTATCACCGGAACTGGATTTAGTCGTCTGTGATTCTACATCTAAACATGTGAACAATTCGACATCTAAACGTCGCTCAATTCGCCAAAATGACAATTTCCGCATAAAAGCAAAATGTTTATCGATTGGAGTAAGTTTAAAAAATTAAAATAATTTTTTGAGATTTTAGAATCCTTTCAATGAAAATAATTGTCACCGAATAAGGGATTTTCTGAAAAATTTACATATTGAAACCGAAAAACTTGATATTCCCTTAATTTCTTCAATTCTGGATGCTGATATATTCATCAATCTGATACAGGTAGAATCGTATTTAAAAAAAAAGCAACAAAAATAATTTTTTAAGAGAAAATCAAAAGAGATTGGAAATTTATTACTTTCAGTTGGAAGATATTAAATGTGTAACCAAATCGATGACGAATGTTTTTTGAAACTTCAGGCACATACACTGCGAATTTCCGGCAGTCGTATAACTTCCAAAGCGATTAATTGTCTTTTGAAGGTGAGACAGTGAGTGAGTGAGTGCGTGGGTGCGTGAGTGAGTGAGTGAGTGTGTTGTGAGTCAGAAAGTGAGTAAGTGAGCGTGTGTATGTGAGAGAGTGACCACCTTTCCTCATTTCAGGCTTGGCTTGCTGGTGAACGCCACATCAACCGAATACACGTCAGCAGCAGTTTAGATCTTTTCGCAAAGGTCTTCGCTGGTCTGAAAAAACGGATAACTGCCTTAGAAACGTCCACTTGTTGTCTTCAGCACTTTTTCCCTCCTTACACCCTGTCCAATGGAAATGCGAAACTGGAGATTGGGCTTATTAAACCAGATCGAATTGAAATTGAACTTTTACCTATTGGTCAATAAAGTTTGTACTTTTCTGTTATTTTTGATTCTTAAATTTCTTTTTTAAGCAAAAGGCATCCATATACCGCTTTTTACTCAGATGACATCCGCAGCTCGCTGTTTACGCATATGACCTGTGAAAATGGCTTCTAAAAATCGATTTTGAAGTTGTAACTCATATTAAACTTACATTTCTTGCATTTTAAACGGTTAGAGATGGTCTCGGAAAAAACGTGTGTGTATGTGTATGCACATATCTGCAAGTGGGTACGTGTGCGCGTACGTGTGCGCGTGTGTGCGCTCGTGTGTGACTTTGTGTGAAAGTGTGAGATGTGAGAGAGAAACAGAAAAGAGAGAAACAAGAGAGAGACAATGAGAGTAAGATATAGATTGATAGAGAGACACATAGAGAGAGAGAGACAGAGAGAGATAGAGAGAGACAGAAAGAGAGAGAGAGATAAAGAGAGACAGAAGCAGAGAGAGACAGAGAAAAAGATACTTTCTTTAGAAAAGTTAAAAATACAGCGAACTCCACGTTTCCTACCAGGGTGATCCAATAATACCTCCTATAGTTTGGGATTGGAATTGTCTCGCATCCCTCCGCTATTGAGTTGTGTAGCTTCTCAACTTTTTCTCCAACTTGCAAAGTCAACAAGAAAATTCCGTTGCTAAGAAACTTAATCAACTTGCAACACGGATGTTTTACTGCTAATGCTTTCGGTCCAGTCCCCTAAGCAAAATGCTGAGCGCGGGCCTATTCCTGCTTCTTTTTCCTGCCGTAAGTTTTGGAAAATTATTTTTAAAAATAGGAATTCAGTGTTATGGACAAGGAAAGACACTTCCCCTTGAAGAAAAACTCACTGTTGAGAATGGAACTATACTTCGCATAAAATGTGAAGGGTAAAAAAGTGTTGAGTTTAGCAAGAAAAAATCATTCAGGGCCAACCCTTATATGAATATTGGAGTTTTCTTTAAAGAAAGCGATTTTACACTAGTGGTTGACGTGTTGTATGTAAGTAATAATCTAATCTGTGGCTTGGGTGCTACTAGCGGTCAATTAAGCTACAGTGCCTCCTTTAAACACAAAGGCCTCTACGTCTTAAACACTTATATTGGCTTTTTCGCCAAATCTATCAGGGTATAACTAGAGTTCATCAAATTAAAACATAAGTTTAGGCCACAAACCGATTGGGTCAAACTTGCCGTCGGACGGTTTCTGACGAAGGAATGAAGAGCATCACCCATGTGGAAGTGCGTTCATTTGACGTTGGAAGAAACAGATGTTATATTCAGAAGATGTGTTATGATTGAAAAATTTGGCCCCACAGTAAAGTGTTCTTCTCCTAAATGCTCTGATTTCCTAGGTAATGAAAGACAGAGACATACATTCTATTATCACAGCTGTGTAGTTTGTTGTTGACCCTCTTTCGGTGTTATATACCCCTTAATGGTTTTGTTCCGCTACAATTGGCTAAGGCTAAGTGCTGTTGGAACGCGTAACACCCGGCGGCGAACTGGACTTTTGCGCAAAACCGTGTCCCCGTTCATTCTTCCTATTGCCGGCTTCGATTTATGCCTTACACTGTCTTTGTTTAAAGGGGAAGGACCGCGTAAAAATAATTTTTCTAATTTTGTTATAAAAGCCCAGATCTCATTCCCAGGAATCCGAAAAATATCTCTATTACCTATTTTGCATCAATATCTCTATTACCCATTTTGCTTCAAAATGAACCGATTTAGGAGCGATTGAAATTTGGGGAAATTACCATTTGAATTGCCGCCAACTCTGCGTCTCCCCATTTCCCACACTCTCTCGCCCACTCTAGCCGTGTTTCCGTGCGGCAAACGCGAAAAAGGGCCGTGTAAACGCGCCCCTTTTGCAATCCAAATCATATAAAAGGGAAATGTTCCAGAATCGTGGTATCGATATCTATTCAATAAAATAATTATTTAGAGACTTTGAAAAATCAACTTTACAAGGTCCTTCCCCTTTAAGAAGAAATGATTATTTTCTTTATCTCTTTCTCTCTCTCTCCCACTCTATCTCTCTCCCAATCTCTCTATCTCTCCCAATCTCTCCCCCCTCCCTCTCTCTCTCTCTCTCTCTCTCTCTCTCTCTTTCTCTCTCTCTCTCTCTCCGTTTCTCTCTCTCTCTATCTCTATCTCTCTCACTCTCTCTCTTTATCTCTCTCTCTCTCTCCGTCTCTCCCTCCGTCTCTCTCTCTCTCTTCGTACAGTTTCTCTTTAAAGGCCCCACTTCGGTTCCACTGTCAATTAGCATATCCGTTGGTGCCAGCTGGCTGCTGCCAAATGGTGTAAAGCGTCGCGAGGTCGCCCCCAAGGTGGTTTCAGCAGCCGGATACCAGTTGGATGCAGCCGCCGCTTTTCCTCCTTTTCGCCGTAAGAAGCCACCATTATCTTTTTTCTATTTCCCTTTGCAGACGGCAAATGCCTACTTCACCCCCCATTTCAATCGCTTTCTTTCCAAATTATATACCCCTCCTGGCCAGCTGTTGCTAGAAAGACCGGATTTCGGTGCCCTCGGCAGCTATGGAGGCTTCCACAATGGATCTCACACGGCCAAAAACCAGGTTCGCCAGGTATTTAAAACAGAAAATCTCGTTTTAGCCAGTTGTGATCGTCCATGGGGTGACTAACACAGCAAACACCTTCCACTTTGTTAGAGAACACCTATTCGCCAATGGTTACTCAGATTCTGATGTGTATGCCACCACTTGGGGAGAAGGAGACCGAAAATATGTGTTATTTGTCAAATTACATTGCCAATATGTTAAACAGGTGAGTGGCTCAACGCGACTCGCGGCGGAAGGGCGCCTCGCGGATTGATAAATGCCGCCGCGCGCTAAGACCACAGGTCCTCGGTAGTATAGTGGTGAGTATCCGCGTCTGTCACATGCGAGACCCGGGTTCAATTCCCGGCCGGGGAGAATCTTTTGCTTTTTGTGTTTTAATCCCAAAAAACAACTTTGTTTAACAAAATTGGCTTGAAATAACCGAAATTCTTTAAAACGATGCGTGTGCCCATATTTATTCATCCCGGGATTACTGTAGTTCGCAGTCGTGTTTAAAGAACGACAAGCATCTTCTTGGTTGGAAAACCACCAGGGGTCCTTTTAAGCAAAGTTTATCTTGTTTTTCTGTCATTGTCAGTTAATAACAACTCAGCTGTTTGCTAAACTACTGGTTTTGTACCTGGCACACACAGGTTCCAAACGAGATAAAATTAGTACCCTTTATAGTCCGATTACAATCCAAAATACAACAACTAGCTGAAAATGTTGCGATTTATCACCAAAAATATTATTTGCAAAGAAAAAAGGTGTAGAATTGCTGAAGATGCTAAACTAGCTCATTTAACATAAAAGCAAAATATTCTCCCCGGCCGGGAATTGAACCCGGGTCTCGCATGTGACAGACGCGGATACTCACCACTATACTACCGAGGACCTGCGACACGACGCGGCGCCGCCGCTTATCATACTGCCCCTGCCGCCCGCCGTGGACTTTACAGCTTCCGTGGAACTAACTGAATCTATTCAGCGTTATCTAATTGAATTAGGTAAAATTAGAACATTTTTCAGATCCGTGCCTTCATGATAGCTGTCCACAACTACACAAGTAGTAAAATTGACGTATTGGCCTATTCAATGGGGTCTCCCATAGCCAGAAAGGCCATTCTGGGTGGTCATTGTGGGGATGAAGAACTAGGACCACCCATAACTGAATTAATCGATAGTTATGTGGGAGTGGCGGGAGCCAACTACGGGTCTTCTCTATGTGTGGTCCCATTTTGGGTGTGCTCAATGAGGAATGGCCTCCATTGTAAATCTCGGTTTCTGGTGAGATATATTGATTTATTGATTGCATTTGGGTTTAGAAAGATATAAATTCTCAGAAGAAGAGGTACGAGGGAGAATATTCATTTGCTATCTATAGTGAGGATGATAATAAGGTTGGATTGAATTGCTGTGGGAAGAATTGTTCTTCGATTCCGTTTTCGAATGAGGAGTTCAGGGTGAAGGGATTTGACCATGATCAGGTTAGACATCCTTACTGCAAGCTCACGTCCTCACATCCTCACGTCCTCACGTCCTCACGAACACACATCTTTCGTATCAAAGATCTTCAGTTCCTAATATCCTCACTGTCTTACATCATCACGTTCTTACTTTCTCACCCCTCACATCATCATTTCCTCACGTCCTTACATCCTCACGAACACACATCCTCACATCCTTGCATTGTAACATCCTCCTTCACATTTTCACTTCCCCAAATCCTCACGGTCTCACGCACTCACATCCTCACCTCCTTACGCCCTGACGTCCTCACATTCTAGACATTCTTACTATATGCTCACGTCCTCACGTTCTCACGTCCTCACGCCCTCTCGACCACATATCTTCCTTATCAAAGATCTTCAGTTCCTCATATCCTCACTGCCTCACATTCTCACACATTCATGTCCTATTATGCTCACTTCCTCACATCCTCATGACCTCACCACCACACATTGTCACATGTTAATTTCCTCACCATCTCTTACTCACTGACTCACATCCTCACGTTCTCATTTTCTCACTCCTCACACGCTCACACCGTCATTTCCTCATGTCCTCACGTCCTCTCTACTACACATCCTTACATTCTTATACATATAGTAACTGTTGTTTACATACTCAGGCTCCTCCATTCTTAATTTCTCACATTTTCATTTCCTCACGACCACACGTGTTCACTTCCTCACATCCTTACGTTCTCGCACATTCACCTTTTCACGTTCTCAAATCCTCACATCTTAAATTTATTCGATTCTAACACCATCAAATCCTTCCTCACGTCGGCATTTTCTCGCATTCTCACATTCTAACATGTCAACTTTCAACTTCATCACACAGTCACATCCTCACGTCCAGACGCCCTCACGTCCTCGAATCTTCATTTTCACACCCCCTGAAAGCCTCACATCCTCACGTGCTCACGTTCTCATACACTCCCCTCCTCACATCGTCATTTCTTTCGATTCTAACAACCTAATATCATTCCACACGTCCTCACGTCCTCGCTTCCTCGAACACTCACATTCTCACATTTCACATTCCAGTTCCTCACAAGGTCACATCCTCACATAGTCAGGCTGTCACATCCTCATCTCCTAATGTTCTCACGTCCTCACATCCCCACATCCTCACGTCCCCACATTATCAGATCCTCACTTCCTATTATCCTCACTCACACAAGGAACATCTAATTTCCATTCAAGCCACACAAATATTGTTGTTGACACCACTGTTTTCAGGTAATGAAGGCCACCCTGGACAAACAACTCTCGCTGATAAGAGACCACACTGCTACCTAGCGCTCAACTACAACTTTCCAAATTAGAAACGGGTCACAAAATGCCTTCAAGTTCAACGGGAACCGATACGGGAATAAATCTTTCACCGCTACTCTCTGTTACAGCGTTTGCCCGCGCGAGTTGATAAGCCGCTGCCGCTGCGTGAACGACGTGGCCCTGTGGCCTAATGGATAAGGCGTCGGTCTCCTAAACCGAAGATTGCAGGTTCGAGTCCTGCCTGGGTCAAAATTTTTGCTTTTTTACCAGATAATCACAAAAAAAACTAGGAAACCTTTATTACATGCTCATTTTATATACATTTGGACCTTGTATATTATCACGCATCGAGATCGAATCGCTTGAGGTAGATGCCCTGGCCGATTTTGGTCAGGCTAATTTTCTTCGTCAGTTCGTAGACCGTCAGATAGGTCCTCCTTTTTTCTCCAATAGATACAAGAGTGGCCGTAGCCAGGAGACAATCTCCATACTTCTCTGTTCCCCTAACAATACCGTATTCTTTCACCAGGTGCTGAAAAATGTAGATTTTCATTTTAAAATTGAAAAAAACCTACTTTTCGGAGAATGTTTGCGTGGCGATATCGATGGGAGATCATAGCTGCCTTGGCTTCGTCACTTAGATCGCTGTTTTCTTCAAGTTTTGGTTAGAGAAATCGATAAATCGATAAATATACCTGGGGCAAAGAGAGTTACGGCCTTGAAAAGGGCGAACTCGTGAGGAGTTAACTGAAGACGACGCATCATTTGAACAGGGCGGCAGTAAAGATCACGGTAGTACCTTTCGAATTCCTGTCTTCTGGAAGTGAGAAGATGAGGAAATGAGAATGTGAGAAAGTGAGGATGTGAAAAGGGAGGATGTGAGAATTTGAGGTTATGAGGAAATCAGTATGTGAGGGTGTGAAATGAGAGGCTGTGACGATGTGAGGGTTTGATAAAATGACAGTATGAGTAAGTGAGCTCTTGAAAATCTGAGAATGTGAAAGCACGTGAAGACATGAGTCCGTGAGAATGTGAGGAAGTAAGCACGCGAAGCTACGAAAAGGTGATAATGTGAAGACGCGAGAAAGTGAGAATGGGAGGACGCGAGAATGTGAAGATTTGAGGATCTTAGGATCTGAGCAGGGTGGAATATGCGACTGTGAGCTATTAAAATATGAGAAAATGTGAGGATGGCAGTGAGTGAGCACGTGAGTATATCAGAAGGTGAGAGTGTGAGGATCAGCGAATGTGAGCACGTGAATATTTTGTGGATGTGAGGATGTAAGGAAATGAGATTTGGGAAGATATTGGTAAGTGAGGAAATGAGAATAGCATCACGTGAAGATCTGAGAAAAGACAATGTGAGAATGTGAGTATGTGAAGACCTGAGTATGTGTGAACGTGATTACGTGAAGACTTGAGAATGTGAGAATGTGAGCACTTGACGATCTGATAGTGTGAAAGTGTGACATGTGAAGTTCTGAGAATGTGAAGATGTAAAGTTGCGACGATGTGACAATGTAAAGAAGTAGGATATCAGACTGCGATGATGTGAGGATCTCAGAACCGGAGAAAATGAGAAGGCGAGCACGTGATGACCTGAGGATGTGAAGATGTGAGCACGTGAGGACGTGATAATGTGAGGACGTTAAGATGTGAGGAAGAGAGGCAGTGAAGCTTGGTGAAAGGATGTGAGGAAGTAAAGATAGGAGAAGAGAAGGATGTGAAGATCGAACGATGTGACGATGTGAGCACGTGAAAATTCCAGGATGTGGCGGTATATGGTCGTGATATTGTGAGAATGTGAGCACGTGAATATCTTATGGATATGAGAATATGGACAATTGAGATTTTAGGAAGGGGGAATTTTTAAAAAAATGGAAGTAAGACGGTGAGAAAAGGAGAATGCGAAAATCCAAGAATGTGAGAATGCGAGCGCGTGAGTATGTGAGAAGTGAAAATGTGAGCGTTATTTTATGAGATTATGAGGACGTGAGAACGTGAGAAAATGAGACAGTAATGATCCCGTGAGAATGTGAGAAAGCGAGCACATGAAGATCTGGGGATGTGAGAATGTGAACACGTGAGGTAATGAGGACGTGAATAGCAGAATGAATAAAACTAACTTCATATCAACCAGTTGATATCTCAGGGCATCCATTCCATCTGGAAAAGTCAATCCATCTGAATACGATGTCGAATAATAAGCCTGTGTGCAGATCTGAAGGGGTCCTGCCACATTTGCCAGCATTCTCTGCTAAAACACACTTTGTTTTTAACACTTTGTTTCTTACCTGGTCGTGTTTGTTCATTTCCTGAAACACCTGGAACGATTTGGCGAATTCCACACTCAGGAACAAATCGGCCACCATCCAGAATTTCAGCGGCATTGAGCGGTAGGTCTCGATTTGTTCTTTATCAATCTGAAAACCGTCGAAAAGCGGAAAATGTGTTGAAAACCTGTGTGAAGCCCATTTTTCCAAGCATGGTCGGCTGGCTTAGGATTTGAAGAACAGACCCTGCTGGGAAAACAGGAAATTGGGTGCTTCGAAGAGTTTGGACGGCGTTTTCGCGGAGGACCTGAAATACGGAAAGATAATGTCAGATCATTTCTTCACTTTTCCACTTTTTCACATTATGATATCCTCATTTCCTCACATCCTTACATTATCACTTCCTAACAAACTCACGGCCTCACAAAGTTACTTCCTAACATCCTCGCATGTCACATCTCACACCCTCACATTATCACATACTCACTCGCCCACATTTTCACATCTTCACATGGTCACTTCCTCACAGCCTCACTTTCTCACATTATCATACATTATCACTTAGTCATATCCGAACTTAATCACTTTCTCACATCTTCACGTTCATGCTTCCTCCCTTCTCTCTTTCACATATTCTCACATCCTCACTTTCTCACATCCTTACATCATCACTTGCTCACATCCTTAGATCGTCACTTACCCTCTTCGTCACTTCCTCATATCCTCATATCCTCACATTCTCATTTTCTCACTTTCTCACAGCCTCACATACTCATCGCTTCACATGTCACTTGACCTCCAACTTCCTCCCATTCTCACATTTTCATATTCGTACATCCTCATCACCTCACATCCTCGCTTAATCACATCGTCACATCCTAATTCCTCACATTATCACATACTCACTCGCCCACATTTTCACATCTTCACATGGTCACTTCCTCACAGCCTCACTTTCTCACATTATCATACATTATCACTTAGTCATATCCGAACTTAATCACTTTCTCACATCTTCACGTTCATGCTTCCTCCCTTCTCTCTTTCACATATTCTCACATCCTCACTTTCTCACATCCTTACATCATCACTTGCTCACATCCTTAGATCGTCACTTACCCTCTTCGTCACTTCCTCATATCCTCATATCCTCACATTCTCATTTTCTCACTTTCTCACAGCCTCACATACTCATCGCTTCACATGTCACTTGACCTCCAACTTCCTCCCATTCTCACATTTTCATATTCGTACATCCTCATCACCTCACATCCTCGCTTAATCACATCGTCACATCCTAATTCCTCACACCGTCACATCCTCATTTCCTCAAATCATATCGTGATCATCTCACTTGACCACTTCTTAACAACCTCATTTCCTCACATCAGCATTCTCTCTCATTCTCACATCCCCACATTATCATCGTGTCACAATCTCATTTCCTAACCGCCACACATCCTCACATGTTCACATCCTTTTTCACACAATCTGACCTTCTCGCAGCATCACTTCTTCACCTCTCACATTATCATATCCTCACAACCTCACTCGATCACTGCCTTACATCCTCACTTCCTCGCATTCTCAAACCGTCACCGATTCTTTGACCTACCATCATGTCAAGCGAAACCAAGTACTGAAGATCTTCGTTGTTAGCCATCGTAGTTGGTTGAATGACTAGAGCCTTCTCAAAATCTTCAATCGGCTCATCCACCTCCTCTGGTTTTTCAGAAGCCGTAGTTGGAAACTGGATAGCCTTCGGATTCATCCCAGCCTTGACGCATTTGTCGAATCGGCATGCTCGGCAAGCACAGCGAAAGTCTGGAACGTTGACTTAAAGAGGAAGGACCTCGTAAAATTTATTTTTGAAAGTCTCTTTACAATTATTTCATCGAATAGATATCGTTTCCACGATTCTGAATCATACCCCTTTTATATGATTTGGGCTGCAAAAGGGGCGCGTTTACACGGCCGTTTTACGCGTTTGCCGCACGTAAACACGGCTAGAGTGGGCGAGAGAGTGTTTTATGCAAAATGGGTAAAAGAGGTATTTTTCGGAATCCTTGGAATGACATCTAGGCTTTTATCGCAAAATCAGAAAAATTATTTTTACCTTACCTTTTGTAAATTCACAATTCCCTCCACGGGTGCAGCGGAACCGCCTTTGATTGATAACAGTACGCCTGAAGAAGGTCTTGCAGCCATTGCAGGACAGAACGTCATAATGATATCCCGTTGGCTGAAATTCGCGCCGTTTTAACAAAAAGTAGAAGGGGGTACCTTATCTCCACAGACGGTGCACTTGTGGATGTTGCTTTTTCGGACGTTTCGGATCTTTTTCATCGGAGGGGCTTCTGGGATGGGGACTTCGAAGGGGGGTTCTTCTTCTAGAGAGGGAGAGTCGGCGGTGCATTCAGAGCCAGAGGAGGAACAGGAGCTTCCGGAGAGGAAGGGACACTGAAAAGTGAAATTGAGGTCTCTCTCTCTCTCTCTCTCTCTCTCTTTCTCTCCTCTCTCTCTCTCTCTCTCTCTCCCTCGCTCTCTCTTTTGATCTACGTTTTTGCTCTCCCTTCCAACCTCATTCCCTTTGCAAAAATGTTATCGACTACTGAAAACCACTCTTTAGAATGGTGTTTTAACTGCAAAATCACTCTGTTTACGCAGAATATGTTCAGCGCTAAGCCTGTTTTTCGGTAGTGAAGGGCGAACAAAAGGAGAAAAGTCACCTACCCACAGACGAGATTGGCGAGGCGCCGGCAAGGTCAACATTCTGAAACTGAATCCTCATTTTAGGCCAAAAGCATGACTTTGAGGCATAAAAGTGAACAAGAAATGTGATTAAGACCAGGGAAAGACCACAAAATGAAACACAAATCACGCAATTATCCGCGCTGCCCACGTGCGGAGGAGTAATTGGTTGGACACTTTCAGAAAAAATAAAATTCGAGCTCTGGTTTTATCTAACTAGGTTTTATCCTTATATAACGTGGTGGAACCAAGGAATTCACGACAATTCAAAGACAGAAACGTGGAATAGGGAGACTAACTATCAAAGGCATGCCCAGCGCAGCCTAATCTATTCCCACAGCACAAGTTGGGAGCGATAAGATAAGTCACGGTTCTGCACAGGGAACCTACAAGTTCCCCCCCCCCCCCTACAAGTTGGGTAGAAAATAATAAGTTCCAGAAATAGCAGGGATCAACGGGATCACTGAGTTCATAATTGGGTGAGCGAGTGAGCTTGTGAGCGAGCTCATGAGTGAGTGAGTGACCTCACGAGCTCGTGAGTGAGTGTAGAGGGTCGTGAGTTTGAGAGTGAATGAAAAAAAAAGTGTGTGGGCTCGTAAGTATGCTCGTGAACGAGTGTGTAAGTGAGTTAGTGAGTGATTTCGTGACCTCGTCTGTGTCCATGTGTGCTTAAGTGGATGTGTTTTTGTGTCTGTGTATCTGTGTGTCTATGTATCTGTGTCTGTACCAGAGAGTAAATGATCTCGTGAGTGAGTGATGCCGTGAGTGAGCCTGTGATCTTGTGAATGTGTGTGGTTATGTATGTGTGTGAGCTCGTGAGTATGCTCGTGTGTATATGTGTGTGAGAGTGAGTGATCTCGTGACCTAGTGAGCTTGTGAGTGTGCGTGCGTGAGGATGCGTGTGTGTGAGAGAGAGTGAGTGAATTACTTTGCATGTGAATGAATCGTGAGAAAATGAGGCGTAGTACAGTGAGTAAGTGAGTGAGTAAGTGATGTGACGACATGAACTTGTGAGTGAGTGAGTGAGTTACTTAGCACGTGAACGAGATCGTGAGAAAATGAGGCATCAAGAAAAAGATGTCTTTAAACCCCAAATATGTGAGCTCGTATGTGAACTTGTAAGCTGATGAGTTTGTGAACTAGTTAGTTAGTGAGAAAATGAGACGTTGTTCAGCGCCTAATCGAGTGCAATCGAACAGCGCCGAGAGATAAGGCAAGATCGCGAGTTCAGTCGGCCCAAAAATGACACCCAGCAACTTTTCTGTTGCAAAACATGGCAAATATTGATCTTTTGTCGTCAAATAGAGTAAAATCGCCACTTTGAACAAAATCAATATCCATCTTACAAAAGAAGAGGAACAAGCAGAAGAGTCAGGCGTTGATGACATTGTTGTGTAAAGTCGGGGAGGTGTCGGAGCGGCGGTCTCGCCACGATCGCATAACGTCACTTGCCAAAACAGTGATCGATTGGGAAGGCAGTTCAGGGAAGGCGGGGTTTCGGAATGTGAATTTTGGAAACATTGAGGAGCGGGTTTCCGGGTTCAAACTTTCTTTTGGTCACGAGGCGGTGAGCAAAAAACTTGTTAAGATTCATTCAATTGGGTAAACTTCTGTAATCGTCAAAGAAGGAAGGTGGGAGAGGAGGAAGTAAAGCAATTGAAGTAGAGAGAGAGAGAGAGAGAGAAAATAGGTTAACCGGATAGAAATCGAAAGATCATGCAGATTAAAGAGGTAATCAACAACCGGAGATCGTACAAATTGAAGAGAGAGAAAGAGAGAGAGAGTAATAGAGAGAGAGAGAGTAATAGAGAGAGAGTAATAGAGAGAGAGTAATAGAGAGAGAGAGAGAGATAGAGAGAGAGAGAGAGAGAGAGAGAGAGAGAGAGAGAGAGAGAAAGCTCGTTAGAGACCCAGAGACACAACGGTTGACAAAAGACAGAGAAACGGAAAGATGGTTAGAGACGCAGAGACAAGAAGATGCTTAGGGTAGCAGATAAAAGAAGATGGTTAGAGAATCAGAGACGGAAATGGTTAGAGATGCAGAGGCAGACATATTGTTAGAGACGCAGAGATATGTATGAAGATGGATAGAGACGCACATACATAAATAGGATTAGAGAAACAGAGAAAGCAAGACTGTTAGAGAAACAGAGACAGAAAGAAGGTTAGAGAGCTAGAGAGATGAAGATAATTAGAGATGCAGAGATTGGAAGATGGTTAGAGACGCAGAGACAGGGAGATTGTCAGAGACGCAGAGACGGGAATTAGATTATAGAAAGAGAGACATGAAGATGGTTAGAAACAGAAAGAGAGTAAGATGATTTGAGACGAAGAAACAGAAAGAATGTTAGAGAGAGATCGAGAGAGAGAGAGAGAGAGAGAGAGAGAGAGAGAGGAAAGAAAGAGACGGAATTGTGCAATGCCCCGCCGATTCCAGGATTATTGCAGGATCGTTGGCTAATAACAGCGAGGGCGTGCCAGCCAACAAGCAGTGACGTCATTTGTCTACCGAAATGATGTCATTTTAAAAGACCTTCAACAATTCCAAAGAGCATCGGCATTGATCGACGTGGCGGACAACTGAATCAACAGAACACATGTGACATTTTGCCTTTGCTCTTTTCCTCTTTCAAAATAGGAACTTTAAATGGAACTTTAATATTAAGGTATTATTAGGGTCGTTTAACGGTCCTTAAGGAGCTTAAGGGATTTAGAGGAAGTGAATATCGAAAAGAAACTGATTGCGATCGATATGGCAGGCGACGAGAGAAGAAAACGGGGGAAGATGAGCTGTGGTCGTCGGGACCGGTTCGGGGGCGCAAAATGGACGGAAGGCAAGGTAGAGACGCAGAACGACACCCGTGTGTTGCATGGTTCGCAAATATTAACAAACATCGGTTCACGGAGAGCGCTTGGCAACCGGTGGACTGCGCATGGCAACGAGCGGAGTATACACCTGCGCAGTTTTCAGAGAGAGAGAGAGAGAGAGAGAGAGAGAGAGAGAGAGAGAGAGAGAGAGAGAGAGAGAGAGGGAGAGAGAGAGAGAGGGAGAGAGAGAGAGAGGGAGAGAGAGAGAGAGACAGATCGAGAAAGCTCAATCTTGACTTTTGTTCTGTCCCAACGGAGATGTCTATCTTTTTAGCTCGTCACCAATCTCTTTGACATTTCTTTACCGTATCCTACTTTTCCATCTCGATAATTTGTGATTCGTCCCTCTCCCGAAATCTTCGGGTCGAAGATCTAACAAAGACAACTTTGTGCACATGTTTATTCATCCCGGGATTACTGTAGTTTGTAGTTTGGTGTTCACAGAATGAGGAGGGTCTTCTTGGTCCTCTGAAATATCGATTGATTCCTAGATTATCGATTGATTTCTCACATGAGCACGGAAGTTCCAGCGGAGTCCGCGGTGGTGGGTCTTCTTGATGAGAACAAGCATCTTCTTGGTTGAAATGAACCTCCAAGGAGCTCTTTTATGCAAAGTTTATCTTGTTTTTCTGTGATTATCAGTTAATAACAACTCAGCTGTTTGCTAAACTACTGGTTTCGTACCTGGCACCAATTGGTACCAAACAAGATAAACTTTGCTTAAAAGAGCCCCTGGTGGTCCATTTCCAACCCAGAAGATGCTTGTTTTCACCAAGAAGACCCACCGCGGACTCCGCTGGAATTTCCGTACTCACGTGAGAAATCAATCGATATTCTTAGAATCAATCGATAATTCAGAGGAACAGGAAGACCCTCCTCGTTCTGTGAACAAGAGCTCAAACTACAGTAATCCCGTGATGAATAAACATGTGCACACGAATTGTTTTAAAGAAATGGGATTTTAAAAGCCAGTTTTATTAAACAAAGTGATTTTTATGTTTAAACCCCAAAAAGCAAAAGATTCTCCCCGGCCGGGAATTGAACCCGGGTCTCGCATGTGACAGACGCGGATACTCACCACTATACTACCGAGGACCTGGAGTCACGGCCGCCAGGCGCCTATTCGTTCAAAGCGGCGGCGTCGCCACATAGCACCCTATAGCCGTTTGGCTATTTCCATGTGACTACCTCTTCAAATGTGGTTCAAGCCTCCTTGGAGTGCGCTATTTGCACCCCTTTGTGAACTCGACCATGAATGAAATGACTTCGGCGCCAGAAAGTCGCGCTCTTTACATTCCACAATATTCCGAGATGACCTTGGGATTATTCTAAATTAGCCAAACTAAACAAATGCCGTCATTTCAAATTGTTTTCTTTAAAAATCAGCTGTAACATTGAAATCAATTAAAAACCATAGTTTCGGCGCCAATCGCGCCCTTGGCGCAGCCGGTAGGCGCCCTGTCTCCCACGCGCAGCACCTGGGTTCGACCCCGCCAGAGCTTTATTTTTGAATATAGCCTAAAAACTTGTAAAAAAGGCTCTTTTTATTTCTTTTAGCATCATAAGTGCATTTTACAATATAAATCATTTACAAGTTTCGAGGAACCGCGCTCTAATCGTAATTTGTACGTTCCGGTCCGTTTTTCGCCGTTACAAAAAGTTGCGTGATTGAAAATTGATGTAACCTCTTGTTTTTCTTTTCAGATACCCTTTTTGTCATAAAACGAGACGCAAAGCACAGGAATGTCACAACTGGCCGCGAAACTGAATAGTTTCAAGTGTAAATAGGCAGAAGAATAGTAGTTCCGGGTGGAAAATGAAAAAAAAACGAATAAATTTATAAAGAAACACCTTTTCAGTTGATTAAAAATCGATTTTAAGCAAAAAGCCCGCCACTTTGCCTGGTGTAATCCTGCTCCAATTCTAATTTATGTTTGAAATTGCTTTATTTCTTCAATTTCTCTTTAAAAAATACTTCAAGTTTCAATTTTTGAACTATTTTTCAGTGATTTAAAATGAACTCTGCTAGTCTGAAGCGTGGCCGTGTGACTGCCCGTCTGGGTGGTCTGGAAGCCCTACCTGGGGGGTCGGATGCCTTGAAAAAACAGGTGGGATGTTTTCACGCCGAGAGACATAAAATATGGGCGATTCGTACAATGCGCGTGGGGGTAAACAAACCGCATTTGGGGATCAATCCGGAGATCAGTGAGATCAATCGCGGCTAAAATGGGTCTGTTTGCAGATTGCCGACAAGGAACAACAGCTGGCTAAACTGTGTTCCGGATATGAGAAACTGCTTCAAGGTGAGATCGTGTGCTCGTGAGCTCGTGAGCGAATTAGTGAGCTCGTGAGGGAGCTCGTGAGTTGGTGAGCAATGAGTCATAGGTGAGTGAGCTCGTGAGGCAATGAGGCCGTGAATGAGTGAGCTTGTGAGTGAGATAGTGAGTCCCTGAGCTCGTGAGTGTGCGTGTGAACTCATGAGTGCGTTCGTGTTAATGTGAACTTGAGAAATGTTGAGTGAGAGTGTGAGCGAGTGATAAAGCACGTGAGTTCCATAGATCATGAGTGAGGTCAACAGTTCGTGACCTAGTCAGCATATGAGTAAGCGCGTGAGTTCGTGAGTTGGTGAACGAGTGGCTGATCTTATGAGCTCATGACTTAAAGGGGAAGGACCTCGTAAAATTGATTTTTCCGAATCTCTTTACAATTGTTTCATCGAATAGATGTCGTTCCCACGATTCCGAAACCTACCCCTTTTATTTGTTTTTGACTGCAAAAGGGGCGCGTTTACACGGCCGTTTTACGCGTTTGCCGCACGTAATCACGGCCAGAGTGGGCGAGAGAGTGTGGGAAATGGGGAGACGCAGTGTTGGCGGCAATTCAAATTGTAATTTCCCCAAATTTCATGTGTTCCCAAATCGGTTCATTTTTATGCAAAATGGGTAAAATAGGTATTTTTCGGAATTCTGGGAACGATATCTAGACTTTTATCACAAAATCAGAAAAATTATTTTTACGCGGTCCTTCCCCTTTAAAACTGGTGAGCTAGTGAGCTCGTGAGTTGAGGAGTTCGCGAATGGGTAACTAAGCTAGTGAGATCGTTAGCTCGTGCGTTTATGAGCTAGTGAGTTTTTGATTGATCGTGATAATGAGATCCGTGTGAATGTGAACAAGTTGCTGACTTCATGAATGAGATCGTTAGTTAATGATTCTGTGAGCTCGTGAGTTCGTGAGCGCGTTAGAATAAGTTCTTGCGAGATCGTGTGAGTTGGTGAGCTCGTGACCTTGTGAATGACTACCTCCTTCACGTCCACTTTCAGCCTCGAAAGTGGAGAAGAAGCTCCTGGAAGAGTCAACAAAACGCCTCAAAATCACTCAAGATGACTCGTCCCAACTTGAAGACTACAGAAGCCAACTAGAAGAAGGAACTCAAATTGAAGACCCCGGAATTGAAAAGCTCAGAAAGAGGAAGTTGCGGGCTCAAGAGGAGTTTAATGAACTGGCGAAGAAGGCGGAGAAATCCCACGACAAACTGCAGAAACTATTGGCTAAAAGTAGGAACTTCTATGTTATTAAGAAAAAGATGAGAAAATATTCAGAGAGAAAGGAAATCGGAGAAAAAGAGGCGAGGAAGGAGCAGTTGGGGCAATTGGAACAGGAGGAGAGAGAATTGGTTGAAGCAACGGAGCTGGATGGGAGGGAAGCGAAGGTTAGAGAGAGAGATAGAGAGAGAGAGAAAGAGAGAGAGATAGAGTGAGAGAGAGAATGAGAGAGAGAGAGAGAGAGAGAGAGAGAGAGAGAGAAAGAGAGAGAGAGAGAGAGAGAGAGAGAGAGAGAGAGAGAGAGAGACTTTCAGGAGCTAGAAGTGTTCATCACAAGACTCGCAATGACTCTTTTCGATAGACAGAGGAAACTAGAAGAGATGCTAATTAGCGGTAAGTTGTCCCCCCTGCCCGCTCCCCAGTATCCTCGGTAGTATAGTGGTGAGTATCCGCGTCTGTCACACACACGACGCAGGTTCAATTCTCGGCCGGGGAGAATCTTTTGCTTTTTAGGTTTTAAGCATAAAAACAACTTTCTTTTACAAAACTGGCTTTAAAAACCCCAATTTTTTTTGAAAACACTAGTTGTGCACATTTATTCATCAAAGAACAAGGAGGGTCTTCCGGTTCCTCTGAAAGATTGATTCTAAGAATATCGATTGATTTCTTACGTGAGTACGGAAGTTCCAGCGGAGTCCGCGGTGGTGGGTCTTCTTGATGAGGACGAGCATCTTCTGGGTTGGAAATTGACCCCAAGGTGCTCTTTTAAGCAAAGTTTATCTTGTTTTTCTGTGATTATCAGTTAATAACACCTCAGCTGTTTGCTAAACTACTGGTTTCGTACCTGGCACCAATTGGTACCAAACAAGATAAACTTTGCTTAAAAGAGCCCCTGGTGGTCAATTTCCAACCCAGAAGATGCTTGTTTTCACCAAGAAGACCCACCGCGGACTCCGCTGGAACTTCCGCACTCACGTAAGAAATCAATCGATATTCTTAGAATCAATCGATAATTCAGAGGAACAGGAAGACCCTCCTCGTTCTGTAAACAAGACGACAAACTATAGTAATCCCGGGATGAATAAACATGTGCACACGAATTGTTTTAAAGAACATGGGTTTTTTGAACCCAGTTTTGCAAACTAAAGTTGTTTTTGAGGTTAAAACAACAAAAGCAAAATATTCTCCCCGGCCGGGAATTGAACCCGGGTCTCGCATGTGACAGACGCGGATACTCACCACTATACTACCGAGGACCTGTGGAACAAGCGCGCGGAGGCATTTATCAATCCCGTCCGCCGCCGGCATCAAAATACCCTGACTTCTAGGCCACCCAGTGAGCTCCGACGGATTGGAAAAGAAGCTGCGCGAAGAAAGACGTCGCCTTTTCCGTGAAAAACAACTCTTAGAAGAAAGATTTCCAAAAATCAGCCTACCAATCGAGGAGGAAAAACCCCATTCAGCCCCGAAAACTGAGAAACTTGAAGACAAATTGAGCAAAGTTAGGGCAAAATGGACCGAACAAATGAATACGGTAATCAAATCTATTTAACAATCAATAAATATAATTGATTTTAGCTAGTTGATGCAGATTTTGACCTATCTACACAGGATGGGCTTCAAAATGCACTGAAAACGAGGATTTCTCAAGCTGAAGCGGCGATTCAGTTGATTCAGATGAAAAAGTAAGCATTTTCAACTGAATTACGTAAAAATGCAAGCCAAACACGCTTTTTGACTGCAAATGCAAAAGTGGCGCAGTTTTTTGGGCTGTGTGCAACGGGGGCGCGCTTTTCCGTGAGCTATGCAGATTGGGCGCGCTTTTTTGCAACTACCGCACGCTTTTTCTCCCATTATCGATTTTTCCAGAGATTCCCCCATGTATTCCTCCTATCTTCAAAGAGTCAAATCTCCTCGGATGTACGCCGCCTACAGTAGTCCTAGCAGAACTCCAACTTTTGAGATCACTGAAAGCGAGAATGAAGAATCCAGATTCCCTTCGATCCCTGATTTCGGCCATCATTTGGAGGTACCAGTCCTTTAAATTTTGTGAAAATTCGGAAATTTCAGGATTTTGTGGGCGGAGTCATAGAAAAGAATAGAGAATTCTTGGCAGACAAAGATTACGATGTGGATTCCTCCTACTGGGATAATCTGACAGATGTGGAAAAGGGAAGAGCTAGGAGGAGACAGGTGACATTTTCGATCTAACGCAAGTTTTCATACGAAAACTATTTAGTTAGTACTGGATGGAGAACAATGGGCTTCGGGGCAGTTAGAAGAGGAAGTGGCTACGAAACTGACGGTGGTTGAAGGGTTACAAAGGGAGGTGGACAGGGCGGAGGCTCTTGGAAGGAAGAAGACGAGGGATATAGAGGTAAGAGAGAGAGAGAGAGAGAGAGAGAGAGAGAGAGAGAGAGAGAGATGGAGAGAGACGCTTGTTTGTGTTCGTTTTTGCACGCCTGTTGTACCGATTTCAGCCTGGGTAAACAGCCCCGCCATCATTAGCCTATATTCTATAATCCTGTTTACATAACAAGTTTTCTCTCTCAAATAAACAATTTTTCAGCTGAAAAGGCAGGAAAATGAAACGGAGGAGAGGAAAAGGGAACAGGCCGAGAAGCGGAGAAAACAGCGGCAGCTGCAAACTGAAGTGGAAAGGAGAAAGGCGGAAA
This sequence comes from Oscheius sp. G VE-2021, assembly GCA_022343465.1. Taxonomy (NCBI): domain Eukaryota; kingdom Metazoa; phylum Nematoda; class Chromadorea; order Rhabditida; family Rhabditidae; genus Oscheius; species Oscheius sp. G VE-2021. The sequence goes on along the minus strand of JAJQXH010000030.1, from coordinate 2,678,034 downwards.
GCCATGGAAAGAGACAGGTGGGGGACCCCCTGCATCAGGAAGGCGCCCCCAGGGATTGTCGGTGGTATAGCGGTGAGCATGAGTGACTGCCAAATTTGAGACCCGGGTTCGAATCCCAGCGAGGAAGATTTTTTTTGCTTTTGCCGTTTCAATGATAAAATGAGTTGTGCACAAGTTTATTCATCCCAGGATTACTGTAGCTCGTAGTCTTGTTCAAAGAACGAGGAGCGTCTTCCTGTTCCTCTGGAATATCGATTGGTTCCTAGATTATCGATTGATTTCTCACGTGAGTACGGAAGTTCCAGCGGAGTCCGCGGTGGTGGGTCTTCTTGATGAGGACAAGCATCTTCTGGGTTGGAAATTGACCCCAAGGGGCCCTTTTAAGTAAATTTTATCTTGTTTTTCTGTCATTATCAGGTAATAACAACTCAGCTGTTTGCTAAACTACTGGTTTCGTACCTGGCACTGAATGACACAAAACAAGATAAACTTTGCTTAAAAGGACCCCTTGGAGATTCATTTCAACCCAAAAGATGCTTGTTTTCACCAAGAAGACCCACCACCGCGGACTCCGCTGGAACTTCCGTACTCACGTGAGAAATCAATCGATAATCTAGGAATCAATCGATATTTCAGAGGAACAGGAAGACCCTCCTCGTTCTGTGAACACCAAACTACAAACTACAGTAATCCCGGGATGAATAAACATGTGCACACTTATTATTTTAAAGAAAATGGGGTTTTTGAAGCCACTTTTGTAAAATAAAGTTGTTTTTGGGTTTAAAATACAAAAAGCAAAAGATTCTCCCCGGGCGGGAATTGAACCCGGGTCTCGCATGTGACAGACGCGGATACTCACCACTATACTACCGAGGACCTCAAAGTCCGGCGACCGCCGCCGCCTAAATAGTATGGTTGCGCGGCCGTGTGCACTGAAAATGGCGAAATAAGCAAATTCTAGGTGGAAAAGAGGCAAAGCCTGGTGGAAACCTTGAGGCAACGGGTCTCCAAAGCTGAGGCCTTCCGTCGCCGGCTGAGATCCCAAATTGGGTCTTCGGAGAGGGAAGTGGTGGATGCGAAGGCGACCCTCCACGCACTGACTGCTAATCTCCATGACGACAGGGTTCGTAATCTCTCATTACCTTGATTTAGTCTCCGCCCACCCTGGGAAAGTCATCACGGAGAGCAAAGAGACATGCCGAAGACCAATGGGTTCACTTTCCCAAAGAAAGCCGTTTTACCCTTGAAAATTGGAGTTTTCAGCCAAAACTTCGAAAATCCATAGATGAATGGAAGGAAAGAGTAGAAGATCTGGAAAAAGTGGAGAATGAACTCAGAAGTATGGTTGAAGAAGCCACCAGAAGCAATGCGGACGCCCGTCAACAACTGGCTATAGTGAAGCCCTACCGTAAGCCGATTAGTCATTGAAAATCAAGAAAGTAATTAGTTTTAGCAAAATATTTACAATAAAAGATGATTTTGAAAGGTCTAACAGTGAAAAACAAGCCCAAAAGTCGAAATAAAGGGAAAAGATTGAAATTTGGGAAGTTTTCTTCGAAGAAGCGGGCAACAATGGCAGTTTACGACTGAGATCTTTCAATCTGAGCCACGTGACTTGAGATGTTTGCCAACATGAGGAAGAAAAAGGTGTCTGCCGTTGATATTTGACAAAGGGGTAGGAAAGTTTGCCTAGAAGGAGAAAAAAGGCATCAAAAAGTGGGCAACAGGCGTTAGAATAGTCAAATACATGGGTATTGTACTAAGACCCATGAAAGCAAACAGAGAAATGCTGAGGGGGATCGAACCAGGGTCTAAAAGTTTACTAGGCTGGAGAGGTAACCACTAGGCCACGAGGCGCGCGCCCCGACGCTGCCGCAGCGCCAGCCCGTTTTAGCGGCGCCGCGACCATGGCTCGATCCCGCCCGGCGCACTTAATTTAAAACTTACTTATTTATCAGAAAATTCCTATTTTCAGAAGCAGAACAGCTCGAAATGGACTCTCTCCTGGAAGAAGAACGCCAGTTGGATGCCCTTCTTAAAGACGCCGTCAAACGGAAAGAGGCTGAATCTTGTTTCCCTGATCTCTTTGATTAACTTTTCCCTTATTTGCTGACAATAATTGCTGAATGAAACAGATCTATGTCCTATGTTGATCTTTAAAGAATCCTATTTCTTGTAAATGGAAAAGGATTAAGTGGAACTGATCCCTGTACTTTTAATCTTATCCAGTAAACGCCTGATTTACATTTGATAGTGGTTGATAATGAATTGACGGAAGCGGCGGGCAGGCATTTAAGGCGCGGCGGCGGCAAAGCCCACAGGTCCTCGGTAGTATAGTGGTGAGTATCCGCGTCTGTCACATGCGAGACCCGGGTTCAATTCCCGGCCGGGGAGAATCTTTTGCTTTTTGAATTTTGTTTTCAAATTTCTATATAAATTAAGTTAGGCTATTTCCAAATACAACCAACGTTTTAAAAACAAAACTTGTGCACATGTTTATTCATCCCGGGATTACTAGTCGTTCGCAGTCGTCTTTAAAGAACGAGGAGGGTCTTTCTGGTCCTCTGAAATATCGATTGATTCTAAGATTATCGATTGATTTCTCACGTGAGTACGGAAGTTCCAGCGGAGTCCGCGGTGGTGGGTCTTCTTGATGAGGACAAGCATCTTCTGGGTTGGAAATTGACCCCAAGGGGCCCTTTTAAGTAAATTTTATCTTGTTTTTCTGTCATTATCAGGTAATAACAACTCAGCTGTTTGCTAAACTACTGGTTTCGTACCTGGCACTGAATGACACAAAACAAGATAAACTTTGCTTAAAAGGACCCCTTGGAGATTCATTTCAACCCAAAAGATGCTTGTTTTCACCAAGAAGACCCACCACCGCGGACTCCGCTGGAACTTCCGTACTCACGTGAGAAATCAATCGATAATCTAGGAATCAATCGATATTTCAGAGGAACAGGAAGACCCTCCTCGTTCTGTGAACAAGACCTCAGGCTACAGTAATCCCGGGATGAATAAACATGTGCAC
>JAJQXH010000030.1:2660000-2670000 GCA_022343465.1 Oscheius sp. G VE-2021 | reverse complement strand
GACAGAGACAGATACAGATACATAGACAGAGAGAGAGAGAGAGAGAGAGAGAGAGAGAGAGAGAGAGAGAGAGAGAGAGAGAGAGACTTTTGTCAATATTTGGGCATAAAGGCCAAATATTAAAATAGATAAGAATGTATCAATCTCTATCAAAAGACTACACAGGAGTCCCAGTCTTTAAAAGGCAGCCCTTCTTGTTATTTGCGACTTTCGATCCTTATCTCACTTACTATGCCGCCCTTTGGTCGATCGTCGCGGCCAAATCATCCCAATATCAGCCGGTTTTGCATCAAACATCCCGCGCCTGGGTGTAATGCCTCTTTTTGTTTGGCGTTCAACACCCCGACTTCATACCCAATTAAACGTTAGCTATGTTTAACCTCAATCTCTCTTCTGAATCACATAGTTGAGGCAAGTCTGATTCATCCTACAATTAGTATTTTAATCCAGTGCAATTGAAGGGAGAGGAGAGTTCGGGGAGATCAAGAAACGAAGGGTTGTATGTAGTTTGCCCTTGTGTGATCGCCGCGCGCACGCCCTTCCATGGCCAGCTGCGCTTATTTGCAAACCAGCACGTTCCAGTTTTGAAACAGTCGCTTGTATAGTTTTTGTCATCTTTTGATCTCTCTCTCTTTCTCTATTTCCAATTTGGTCAAACAATTTGGTTAAAAATTGTCAAAAAAAAATTTAAAAAAAATCTTTTTATTACCAGTTTTAGCCCAAATAATAGTTCTGAACTAATATTACCAAAATGTAAAAAAAACAAATTTTGCTTTTGAATTTTGTTACAACAGCGTAATTTTGGCACGTTTTGATTTATTTCTTACGATGGTCCTAGTCGATGCAAGAAAATAAAGAACAATATTATATTTGTCAACATTTGGTAAAATTCGTTTACAACTACTGTTTTTGTGAAAAAACAGGGGATAAAAACAGTTTTTCATTTTTTAATGAGAAAAATGATGACCAAATTTAAATTGAAAAATTGATGTTTCACAACTATAACACTAAATTTTTCTAGTTCTAAAGCACTTAAAATGACGCAAATTTTACGAGCAATCGAATGAAATAGGTTATTTTGATCGCATTTGAACTTCCAAAACAGCGCGAGCAAAAAAGTGAAATTTCATCCAATTTTTTGAGGTTTTTCAAACTTTTGAGGCATTCATCGGGAATTTTCGTTAAATACGTCAAAAAGAATTTTTCTGTACACACTATTTGCCACCGTTTGCAACCTACAAGAAGTCCGTAGCTTTACTGGGAGCTGAGATAGCCAAATACTGAACTTTGAATTTTAAAAATTCAAAAAATTTTAAAAACTGAAAATGAAGTTGTTTTTAGTGTATTTTAGCTCTAGAGCTATCACATATTAAAAACTCAGAAAAATACGAGAGATCGACTCTTTTCTGTGGCCACGGGGTTGTGGCCCAGCTCAAGTTACTCAAAAAACCGGTCTTATATGTCTTCTCTCTCTCTCTCTCTCTCTCTCTCTCTCTCTCTTTCTCTTTCTCTCTTTCTTTCTGTCTTTCTTTCTCTCCCTCTCCCCTTCCTTCTCCCTCTAGCATCTGTTTTCAAATCCTCCACTCAAAAACCACTAAAAATGACGCTCCCACATGTTTATGCCACGATAAGCTAAAGTTACAGGCCATTCTGCAGAAACCACAAACTCTAGCCCTGACAAACGATACCTCACTGACGCCATCCCTTATCAAACGGCCACCATTTCCCACTTTAATGATTCCCATTCAGCCCTGACTCACAGAGCCGTTGATGATATTTGAAACTTTCTGAACTGTTCAATGGTTCAGCTGCTTTGCAAGTATCAGTTTCTGGGAAGAGGTGTGTAGTCTGCAAATTGCAGAAGCCGCTTCTTTTCCGTCTAGGAAGATTAGCAATTTGGGCAGAAATAGGTTAATCATCGTGATTGAAAATCTCCGGGCTACAAACTTCATTGGGCTTTGTGCCCCAGATAAGCTTCTGGGAATTGTACCTCTCGGTGGCATTTTTACCCCAAGCAATTTCATTTCAATTTATGGACGCTACGACTTCTCTGCCAGGGGTACTGTAGAGCGGAAGTGAAAACAAACTTTGACCGCTTACGAGCACGAAAAATATGTCGACGAAGGTTACTGTAAATGGGTCACGTTTCTCTCTCTCTCTCTCTCTCTCTCTTTAATCCCTTTCTCTCTCTCTCTCTCTCTCTCTCTCTCTCTCTTTCTTTCTCTCTTTCTCTCTCTCTCTTTCTTTCTCTCTTTCTATCTCTCTCTCTCTCTCTCTCTCTCTCTCTCTTTCTTTCTTTCTCTCTTTCTCTCTCTCTCTCTCTCTCTCTCTCTTTAATCTCTCTCTCTCTCTCTCTCTCTCTCTCTCTCTCTCTCTCTTTAATCCCTTTCTCTCTCTCTATCTCTCTCTCTCTTTCTCTCTTTCATCCCTTTCTCTCTTTTCTCCCTCTCCCTCTCTCTATCTCGCTCTCTCTCTTTCTCTCTCTCGTACGGTCATTCCGCCCTGCGTTTAACGGCATTCTAATTCACTGACTTCCACTCCCTAATGAAACGATAAAAAATGAACTTTCTTTACTTTTTTCTGACTACTGTATCTCTAAAGAACACCTCTTGGTGTTCACAAATGATTCATTTTCCCTATCGGAAGTACATCTCAATTAGGCAATGACTAACTTAGAAAAAAAACTTTTATCCCAAAGAAAGTTCATTTCATCTGTTTAATCTTTCCGTGATTTATCTTTTAATCCATTTGAAAATCCCTTAATTTGATTTAACCACTGAAAAGCATTTCATTTCACATATTCGCTTGCGAAAGTTTTGGCACCAGATAAGATTACGGTAGTCGTGGAGCTCAAAAACTTCTAGCCTAATGTCCTTTGAAACCCTAAACGCGGCCTGAGGTCATGAGGAAAGCGGCCTGAGGTGATTTGGAACCCTAAAAGCGGCCTGAGATCATCTGGAAGCATAAGGTCATCTGGATCCCTAAAAGCGGCCTGAGGTTTCTTCGAAGCTGAAAAACGGCCTGAGGTCATCTGGAACCCCAAAAGCGGCTTTAGGTTGCGTAGAAGCTAAACAAAGCGGCCTGAGGTCATCTGGAATCCCAAAAACGGCCTGAGGTTGCCTAGAAGCTGAAAAACGGCCTGAGGTCATCTGGAAACCTAAAAGCGGCCTGAGGTTGCCTAGAAGATGAAAAAGAGCGGCCTAAGGTCCTCTGAACCCCTAAAAACGGCCTGAGATCGTCTGAAACACACAACTGCGGCCTGAGGTTAACTGGACTCCTAAGCGCGGCCTGAGGTTGCCTAGAAGCTGAAAAAAGCGGCCTGTGGTCTTTTGGAATCCCAAAAGAGGCCTGAGGTCATCTGGAACCCTTAAAGCGGCCTGAGGTTGCCTAGAAGCGGAAAAAGCAGCGGCCTAAGGTCATGTGAACCCCTAAAAGCGGCATGAGGTTGCCTAAAAGCTGAAAAACGCGGCCTGTAATCTTATGGAATCCTCAAAATGTTCGTCTTTCTCTCTCTCTCTCTCTCTCTCTCTCTCTCTATCTATCTATCTTCCATCCTGCCCTGACTGGTGTCCTCTGCGTCCGACACCTGTACACTATCGGCCCTCTGACGTCCCCCCTCTTGTCCCAAGTTCACCCTAGGTCACCATAGATCTCTTGTTTGTTACAACTTGTCCCAATTGTCTCCCTTCGGCTGTCCTCTCGTGATTTCTGCCCGTAACTCCTTCCACAATAACACCGCCCTCTTGTTTGTGAGAGTGGCACATTCGCCAAATTTCACAACCAGCCCCGTCGAAAAATCAATGTACTCGGATCGTTTACGGCCCGTTTTGCGTCATCTTTCCTGTAATCCCTGTCTTTCTACGCCCTCCTCCTATTCCAGAAAACAGTCGTCAATTAGTCCGCGGGCTAATACGCCCTGGAGATCGTGCGCAGTACCCAGCGCACTTTTGTTTTTATCAACAGGCTTTGTAATTGGACAGGAGAAAACGCGTTTTTTCCCCTCCCACATCTGATTATTCAGTTACGGTGGTATTACCTCACATGGTTTTGGATGAGACTTTTCTTCCCCCCCCCCCTCTCTCTCTCTCTCTCTCTCTCTCTCTCTCTCTCTCTTTCTTTCTTTCTTTATCTTGTCAAGTCATACTTTGAGCATGCCCCAAGCAATTAATAAGCTACTCTGGCGATTCCTGGAAGCCATTATAAGACGTGAAGGCTATTTTCATTCAGAAAGATCAAAACATAGTAAATCCCAGCTTATGCCCTCTGTTTTCTGAAAACTACTGACTTGATTTGTTTTTCAGCTCTTTCCTGCTATTTGATCATTTATGCGTTGCCTGAAATTGGTTCTATTTGACAATCGGTGCGTTTCTCTCTGTTTGTGGACATTTTTGTCACATAATTCCACTGTTTTAATAACTGCTTCTAAATATTCATATTGAGAATTCTACTATGGCTTGCACAGGGCAAGCCTTAGACTGCCAGAAGCGGCTTTAGACTGCCAAAGCGGCCGCAAACTGCCAAACGCGGCTTTTACTGGCATCAGCGGCCTTAGTTTGCCAAAAGCGGCCTTAGACTGCAAGCAGCGGCCTTAAACTTTCACAAGCGGCTTTAGCCATTCAGAAGTTGTTTTAGACTGCCAGCAGCGGCCTTAGGCTGCCATCGGCGATCTTAGACTTCAAACAGCGACCATAGAACATCGGAAGCGGTCTTACACTGCCAAAGGCGGTCTAATACTGCCAGAAGCGGCTTTATTCAAAGCTGCCGTATACTGCCAACAGCGGTCTAAGACTTCTATCAGCGACCTGAGCTAAGAAAAGGCGGCCTGAGCTTGAATAAAGCCGTCTGAGATTGGAAAAAGCGACCTGAGCCTGGAAAAAGCGGCCTCAGCCTGGAAAAAGCGGCCTTAGACTTCCAGAAGCGGCATTAGGCTGCCCAAAGCAACCCCATACTGCAAACAACGGTCTAATACTCTCATAGTCAGCAGCGGCCTTATACAGCCAATATCGGCCTCAGATTTCTCGAACCGGCCTTAGACTGCCAGCAGCGGCCTTAGACTGGCAAAAGCGGCCGTAGACTGCCAAATGGGCCTGAAAACTAGATCTGGGCTTGGAAGAAGCGCCCTGAGCCTGCCAAGCGGCCGCCTGAGCCCATCAAAAGCGTCTCCGCCGCGTATCTTGCTTGGCCGTGATTTTCTGATATTTTTCTTACTGTAATTTTTGATCGATGATTACCTCTTCAACTGCAAAACTTGTCAAACCGCAAAACTGGACAATCAGCAACGTTACAGCAATTCGCCGTTTATGGTCGTTGAACTCTCAACTTTTGCGCGACCATTTCAATTCCATCGAAACCTAGCCCACATTTACCAATCGTACAGCTCCCCTGCTGTGATTATACAGTTGCCACAGTTAAGCTATCACATTTCCCGTGGCGGGTGGTTTATTCGTGCCGTAAACCGCCTCCCCGTGCCACCCCAGTTGATCCCGTTGGACTCTGGCGCCCAGCTGTGTACACACTTTGATCGTTCTCACAGCTACGTCGCGTTGTCAGGGGAACGGCCGGAGCGAAGAATCAATTTTTGTTTCGCTGAGTTTTAAAAGCTAATTCCAAGGCATCAGGAATCATTATTAGAACTGAGAAGGCGTGAGAATGATAATGAGAATGTGATAAAAAGTTTTCTGCACTTTAAGGGGGTACCTGGAAATGGGAGGTTGTTTTAAGTGGAACTAATATCATATGGGATTCTAGGACTTCAAGCCATTTTCACCTTTATTATCTTGATTAAGCTTTCTTCTGTGTGTTTGAACGTGTATGCCTTTTTATGAGCGTGTGCACGTGTAAGTGTGTGTATATTTGTGGGAGTTTGTGAAGGTGTAAGTGTGGATATGTGAGTGTGAATGTAGGCGTGTGTACGTGTGTGATATGTGTGTACTTGTGTATGAGTGAGAATGTGTGAGTGTGTGAGTGTGTGAGAGCGTAAGTGAAGGAGTGTGCATGTGTGAGCGTGAGTACTTAGAAATGGGTGTGTGTATGTGTACTTGTGCGTTTGTGTGTATGCATGTGTGTGAATGTGTGCGTATTTGTGAGTGTGTGTAAATGTGTGTGTGTGTGCGTTTGCATGCGTATGAATATGTGCATTTATATTTGCGTGTGTCAGCATACGTGTATGTTTGTGTGTGAGTGAGTGAGTGTGTGAGTGAGTGTGTGTGTGCTTCTGTGTGTGAATGTGTACAAATGTGTGTGTTTTTGTCATTGTGTGTATTTTACGCTTCTTATGAGTGTGTGTGTGTGAATGTGTGAATGTGTGAATATGTGAATGTGTGCATGTGAGCGTGTGAGTGTCATGTGAATGTGAGCATTTAGTCGATGAAGGGTGCAAAATGATACCTCTTACGTCATAAACCATGTTGTTTTCGCTGTGGCCTTCTGCGTAGATGAGGACAACATGAAGATTAGAGACGCAGACAAACATAGGCATTAGGCTCCATTCATCATTCATCGGCTCAAACTTAATACACACATGGTTCATATGCCGTTTTTCTCATTGCAAACATTGCTAACGTAATTAAGGACCCGTGAGAATGTGAATCAGTGTGGGAGTGAGCAGGTGAGAGTCAGCATTCGATTGTCAACGGGGCAACAGGCACACACACTCACTCACTCACTCACTCACATTCACACAGTCACAACCACAATTGTCCACCACTTGACTTTTTGTTTTCGACATTTAATCCTCAGTTCAAGGAGGTTCTTGATTTTTCAGTCATTCTTTGCTTCCGGCTGTTCATTTTCCGAAATCTCTCTCTTTCTCTCTCTTTCTCTCTCTTTCTCTCTCCCTCCTCTCTTTCTCTCTCTCTCTCTCTCTCATTTTCTTTCTCTAGGTCCAAAATGACGCACCTACAGTCAGAAAATAAACCGGAACTGCTGAATGAACACGATCTCTGATCAGATTTTTCTCAGCTAAACAATCAAAATCGGCCCCTTTTGTGGATTATTGTAGTTCTGTGGTTTCTGCATCCACTTTGACCTCTACCTCCTTTTTACCTCAATGCCGTGGCTTGCCGCGGCCCGGCCGCAATAACCCTAAGTATCTGTAATTGCAACCTTTCGGAAAAGACCAAAAGATGAATTTCATTTGAATGTTCTTCGCGCTAGTTGATCCCGTTGAACTTGACCGATCATTGATCCGATTCTAATCTCATTTTGCATCTGATTTACTTAGTCTGGCCCAGTTCTAGCCTTAAAGAGATGGACTGGGCCTACCGTAGTCAGTTCTTTGGTCCGTAAGCAGGTCATTTCGAAGCCAACGCCCCGAAGGCCCTCTTATCACCCATTCTCGCCTTCCTTACGTCAAAGCCAGAGATAAACTTTTCTTCGTATTGCGGTTTCCTGCAACTTTGGTCTAACTTCCTGTTCTCTCTCTCTCTCTCTCTCTCTCTCTCTCTCTGTCTCTCTGTCTCTCTCTCCTTTCAATCTGTGTCTCTGTATCTGTCTCTCTCTGTATATCTCTATCTTTCTCTCTCTCTCCCTCTCTATGTCTGTCTTTCTCTCTCTCTCTCTCTCTATCTCTCTCTCCCTCTCTCTCTCTCTCTCTCTCTCTCTCTCTCTCTTCCAGCGCCTTCTATCCGTAAACATCATTCCCTGCACAATACGATGACAAAAACGCAAACATGACCTCTGCAGTCCCGCCCTTTTCAAATTTTCGTCCTCTGCTCCTCCGCTAGGAAATACCTCACTTTTTGCACCAAATCACATTTTCGCCGTGACGAACACTTTTCCACGACCCGATGCTTATCACTCCAGGTCACTCCTTCCAGAACAGATAGGTCCTACCGACTGCCACCGCCGCCCCATAACTAGTTCCCACGTGTAAACCCAGATGACTCACGACAGTTCTCCGCCTGGCCTCTGCCCACTGAATGACGCAATTTGTTTCCTTCCCTCCCTCTTTCACGCAAAATAACGGATTTACATTGGCCAAACGGTCATAAATGGAGTTTTTCCAGGGTGTTTCAACCATGATGGCTGCACAACACTACGTTCAACTTAGTTACCCACCGATTTATGAGATCAAGGTGGAAGAAGATTTGGAATTTGCTACTACATCGAGCAGGTAAGGTCTTAAGGCCTTAGATTCAAACACCTTAAAGTTGTCCTTACATGTTAGGCATTAGGGTTACAAACTTGGGTAAACATGAAAGCCTTAACATGAAAGTTAGGGCATCTTAGCGACCTTGACCTTAAAGTGGTCCTAAGAAACTTAGGCGCTAGGGAAACCAAATGAGGTATAGTCCTTAATGACTTAACTTTAGTATCTATCTAGTTCATCTAAGCGACCTTGGCCTTAAAGTTTTCCACAAGGGCCTCAAACACTAGGGAAAAGTGAGAAAATCTCCTTAAGGCCTAAAGGGGTAGCTACCTTAAACCTTAAATCTGCCCTAAGATACCTTATACTCTAGGGTACCCAATTCGAAATTTCGCCTTACAGTATAAAGAGTACTGACCTTAGCAACTTTAGACGTTTAAATCACTTTAAGGTACCAAAGTCTTACATTAGCGGTGAGCTCCCTAAGACCTTAGGTTTTCTACTACCCCAAACAGGTAAGGCCTTAAGACCTTAGAATAGTAGACCTTAAAGTTCTCCTTAGAGTCCTTACTGTGAAAACCTATGGTAAGAGGGTGAACTAAGAGTAAGGTAATGAAGAGTGTCTTCTTAAGTTGCAGTGTGGCCTTTCTTAGCTTAGACCTTTAAAAAGTCCTTAGAGACCTAAAATCATTGAGTTTGTGCGTTAACATTCCCTAGTTCTTAAAAACTTGATTGCAACCTTAAGTACTAACTCAGACACTAAGTTGGGAGCTTACGGAAAAATCTTAAGACTTACGGTTTTAAGACCTTGCGGTCAACGAGATATCGCCGCCAAACGTTGACGCACATTTTTTGTGACCAGCATCGATTTTAAGGGGAAATGTGGTTTGTGGTTATTACGATTACACCATCTGATGCTTGATAACAGCGCGGTAGGTTATGAAAGACCAAAAGATGCACCGGAAACGAGGACCACCCACAGTTTTTGACCTACAGGGCTATGTTGAAAACAAGACACTCTGAAAATAGAGGACCCAATTTAAGCACTCCTTTTACGCAATCCATACTTGGCTGAGTATCATAAAGACACGTTTATTGAAGCCAAAAGTGATTAAATCGAAATAGAATCGCAATGCGCTGTAAAATGTGTTAATAAGCGGCGCCGCGCGCCTGTTCCGCAGGTCCTCGGTAGTATAGTGGTGAGTATCCGCGTCTGTCACATGCGAGACCCGGGTTCAATTCCCGGCCGGGGAGAATCTTTTGCTTTTTGTATTCTAACTCTAAAACTGATCCATACGAAAGTGAAACTGTACACATGAAATTAAAACTTTTGACTTTTGCACGTAAAACCTAAAAGTAGCTGTTTATAAGCACTGTAATCGGATTAAAGCAAGAACAGTAAGCAGTGTCTGCATGATGATAAAAAGTTCAGTGAATATATAACTTTCAAAGATTGACATACTTGTTTTATTTCGAAATTATCCCGAAATACTCCATCCGGCTGAAACTTTAAAGGTTTCTCTTCAGGGACTCCCTCAGCCCTTCTTCCACCTCAACTTCTTCTCCTCCCGACGTTCTTCCAAGGAACGTATGCCCAACAACTTGTTCCGTTTGTGGAGATGCTGCCACAGGATATCACTATGAGGTAAGTTCTTAAATGCATTAAGACCCTAACTTTCTCTTTCTCTAAGTATTTTGAAGCCTTAACTGTTGTTAAGTACCTTAAGGTCCTAACTGTCGTTAATTACCTTAACGTACAAACTCTCTCTATGTGCCTTGAGGTCTTAACTGATCTAAAGTGCAATGGGGCCTTTATTGTCCTAAAGTACCTTTAGGTCTTAACTTAACCGTTCTTAAGTACCTTATGATCGTAATTCTCTAAGTGTCTTAAAGCGTTAACTGTCCTTTGGTACC
>JAJQXH010000030.1:2637500-2655000 GCA_022343465.1 Oscheius sp. G VE-2021 | reverse complement strand
TCTGAATTGGATATTTAAATATGGAACAGTTTAAACTTACAATTTCTCTGCACCACTCTTTACAATCGGAATGTTTTCCAACACATACGTGACTGGCAAAGGAGGAGGCAAAAAGAAGAGAGAGGAGGCAGAAAAATCGGAGCATAGCGACTGACGATGATGGAAACGGAATTTAAGGGGACAAAAGTAAACTGCTGGTTTGGTACCAAGCACAAACAGAAGCCAAATAGATAAGCTATGCAGGCAAGGTTGGTCTCCAAACAGAGGAATGTGGAAGAAGATAGGGCACTCCACTGGAACAACCACGATTTTGCTACAATCAAAAGATTCCCTACCAATCGATCGATTCAGAACAACAGGGGCAGATTTTTGGGATCAGAATACAAAAAGCAAAAGATTCTCCCCGGCCGAGAATTGAACCCGGGTCTCGCATGTGACAGACGCGGATACTCACCACTATACTACCGAGGACCTGAGACTCTGGCACACGGCGCCTTTTATAACCGATGGCGGCTAGCCGCATAGTGAGAGTAGGGATCAATCGATATTCACGCCTTAATCAATCAATAATCGTTCAAATTATTCATTTTCCTCTTCAAATCGAGATAGAAGAATCATTTTCAGGCTAATTCTCCTGGCACGGGAGTCTGGGCACTGCTGGCACTCGCACCAATCTTTCATTGCCATTGGTTTACAGTAAGAGCAGTGCTTAAGAAAACAAACTTAAGGTCTAAATAAGAACTAAACCTACCAATTGATGACACCATTGCTCGCAAGAATCCTTGCTTCCTACGCAAACGTGGTGTCTGGCGAACGAGGAGGTAAGAAGTAGGAAAGAGAGCAGGAGAAATAGGAGCATGGGTGATTGGGGACTACTTGGTTGGCTTTTTATACTGAGAGGGGTATATATGACTGTAGAACGCAAGAAATAGGGTGACTAATGGGGTATGAGTGGGTTTTTGGTGATAAAAGTGGGTAATTGCTGAAGAAGAAAGAGAGAAGTGATAGGGGACTAGAGAAAGAGGGGGTGGCCATGAGAAAAAGTTTTCAGCGGTGAGGAATGGCTCAAGGTGGGAGATTATGTAGTTTGTATTTCTCATTTATAGCTGGAATTGTGAAAAACGGTTCATGCCATCAAACAAAGAAGGTAAACTCTGTTCGGTTTCTCATGCGGTATGAGTCACTCCTGCCAAATGCAAAAGATCCACTTATCTGCGTCTCTAACCATCTCCCTGTTTCTGCGTCTCTGACCATTTTCATGTCTCTGCGTCTCTACCCACCGTATGGTCTCTGCATGTATAACCACTTTCCTGTTTTTACGTCTCTAACGATCCTCCTGCCTCTGCGCCTCTTACCATCTTACCGTCTCTGCGTTTTTACCCTTATTCCTATATCTACATCTCTAACTATCTCTAACCATCCTTCTGTCTCGGTGTCTCTAACCACCTGCCTGTCTCTGCGTTTCTAACATACCTGTCTCTACGTCTCTAGCCATCTTCCTCTCTCTAACCATCTGCCCGGTCTCTGAGTATTTAAACATCCTCCCGTCTCTGCGTCTATTGCCATGTTACTGCCTCTCTCTCTTTCTCTCTCTCTCTGTCTCTCTCTCTGTCTCTCTCTCTCTCTCTCTCTCTCTCTCACTCTCTCTCTCTCTCTCTCTCTCTCTCTCTCTGGGGTGAGGGATTTGCTTCCGAATATAAGGCTCAACATAATGTTTATTAATCAAAAGAATAGAAAAAAAGACTACGCGATGGATAGTTCATGGAAACTCTCTCTCTCTCTCTTTCTTATTCTGTCTCGTTCTCTCTCTCTCTCTCTCTCTAACCTTCAGTAATCTGTCTATCCCTTCACATGTTACATTCGTTGATTCAAGAACCAATTCCCTTCCCTGAAGCTTCAGAAACTGATCATCATCGATTTCTGCGGTACAACAAATTTTGTCCAACTGAATGAGTTCATAAACTTTGAACATTATTTTAAAATCACCTTTTGAATAACTTCCGAGTTAAAATCCAGTTTAACATATCCATTGTTAGTTTTAAACGATTTTGCTTTGAAAACCTAAGGCAAATGTTAATTTTCTTTTTAAATTGTTTTTTGTTTTTGTTTTTTAAACAAAATTCATAATACCTGTATCAATCGGGTACAAACTTCAGGGCTTAGATTTCCCTGATATGAATTACGTCTATAAATAGTAAGTTCCTCGACTGCAATGTCATAATTTTTGAGAAAATCGAAAAGTTTGTTTTTTTCCAAGTCGTCAGGTATCTGAGAGTTAAAAGTTAATTTAAATTCACAAAAACTCACCGAAACTTCTTATTTCTTAGCACAAACCCGAAAATTGTCCCTTATTTGTGTTTCAACACGAGTGTTTCCATTAATAAGACGAAATTTCTTTGAAATCTAAAAAAATTGTTGAAAAAATTAAACACGATTTTTTAAAGAAAAATTTTTTTTAAAGTTTTTAAAAAAGGAAATTCAAAAAAAAACATTTTGCTTACACAATTCTGAGAGACTTCCAATTGTTCATAAAACAGATGTTTTTTAAGTTTCGGAGTTATTTCGTAACCAAGGCGACAAGATCTCTTAAATGTCGCAAATTCCACATTTTCCATCTGAAAATTCAAATGTTTAAAAGAAAATGATAGAATTTAGGCTTTTTTGTAAACTTGGGTACCTTTTTAATAACCTCAAGTTGAATTAATCGATTCATTCTACCAAAATCGACCGGCATCTAAATTATTTATGTTGTAATTCATTATTTTGTAAATAAAATAAGGAGAAAATAAAACAAAAAACATGGGGCTAGTACAATGCCAGTTTTTAAAAGCGGGCTTTTTTTCAGCTTTTTTTCTTTTTTTTTAAATTGATTTTGTGGCTTTTTTCAACAATTGAGGTTTGTTATAAATTTGAAAAAAAAACATTTTTAAAGAATCGAAAAAATCCACGGTTTTACCACATTTAAAAACTTTCTGTCTCTGTCTTTCTTTCTCTCGTTCACTCCTTTCTCTGCGTCTCTAACCATCTTCCTGTCTCTGCGTCTCTAACCATCTGCATGGTTAGAGACGCAGATACAATCAGAGATGCAGATAACCGTCTCACAGTCAGGTTATAGACGCAGACAGCCAGATTGTCTCAGGTTAGACACGCAGGGATAGAAGGGGAACATACAACCGGTCAGAGACGCAGACACCACTTACACAAGCGTTGTACTTGAATCCGTAGAATCAGAGGCAGAGATGGTTAGAGACGCAGAACACCAAAACTACTTTATTCAAAAATCACATTCAGTAGGAAGATCCCTCATATCCATATCCCTTGTGGAAGTCTCCCTCCTTTCCGGGGTATCCCTCCAACTGGTACTCTCCCTTAGTGCGGTCGAATCCAGGATATCCGTAGTAGGGAGTATAGCTACCGTATCCCTTTGGCTGGCCGTAGCTACCGTATTCCTTCTGCTGATCATAGCTACCGTAACCCTGGGGATGACCATATCCGTGATGATGACCGTAACCGAAGGGAACAGCTCCGAAGGGGGCTCCCAGGTGTGCTCCGTAGTGATGAGGGGGTTCGTAGGAGGAATACTTGGGAGAATAGTCGAAGGCAGAGACCACAGCCAGCAGGAGGAGGCAGATGGCAAGACGAGACATTGCGATGAGAGAGGCAGGGGCAGGGAGGGCTTTTGTAGGGCAGAAGTAGGTCAGTGCGTGGGGCAGTCGGGTGGCAAGAAGCTGCCGTGACTACTACTGGTTTCTCTCTCTCTCTCTCTCTCTCTCTCTCTCTCTATTTCTGTCTCTATGGGGGGAGGTAGAACCCTCAATTTTCCCTCCGAATTCAAATTCAACCTGCTCTTTTGATTGGCAGGCTGAAATGCCACCCATCAAAGGTATTCAAAAACTGCAACCCGTTGCATGGCATCGCTTTTTTCCAAGCCGAGATCACGCTGTGCGCACGGGCCACACACCCAAAACCGCATTCAGCCATGCGGCTGCTGCTACTAGCGGCCCAGGTTTTCTGTTTCGGATGTAAGTTAGTCTTCATAACTTGAAAGGAGGGAATTCAGATTGTAAGCTGGAACTGCCTTTCAAGTTCGCCGATGGGGAGATAGTGGCCATTCGTTTGAACAAAACCACAGAGTAACTTTTCTCAATGGCAGATTTGGAAATTTCATTTTTAGGGCTTACATTGGTCTGACTACGCCTGACGAAAGTCATGCGTTTTCCTATTCTTGGTTTCCTGACGCCACCGGAGAGACGCCACCGGTACTCTCTCTCTCTCTCTCTCTCTCTCTCTCTCTCTCTCTCTCTCTCTCTCAAACCAACTTTCCAGAGCTACCTAAGATTCCAAAACATCAGGGCTTCTTTGTCTGATGATAAAAAGTGAAAAGTGCCCTTCTCTGAAATTTGACGAATCTGGAATGGTTAACATATATATCCGGAGCAATGGACTCACATGGACGGTTAGTTTTGCAGTCACTTAAACATCCCATGTTTCAGATGACCGCTGACTTCGATTGGAAATGTGAACTCCAGTCTAAGTATAAGGCAGCAGGAGTGGTTCAACTGTCCGTCGCTGGAGTTAACAAACGCCACGATAATGTGGCACTGATTAGTCCTCCTGCAAACTTTAGAAGAACAAGAAAACTTTTCACCTTCTACAAATTCATTTGTGTAGTTTGTAAATGAAGTATCTTGAGATAAGATATGTTTTTGGGTGAAAATTGAACAGAATAAAGAGGGAGAGAGAGGAAGAGAGAGAGAGAGAGAGAGAGAGAGAGAGAGAGAGAGAGAGAGAGTAAATATACGGCCTTAGATTTCAGGAGCCGAAATTGAAGAAATGGATTGAACAAAGTTTCAAAACGAATTCTTTATAATATGAGAAAAATTACAAAAGGGGACGTCACCACATGGGTCGCCGGGGAACCCTCAGGAGACCCTTTCTGGACCTCACCCCCGATTTCACTTAACTTGGTTAGGCAACTAGCCCGTTACAATTATTTTCACCATTGCACGGAATCGAGGTATTTTGGGGCCGATTATATAACCCCATTCAGCGGGATTGCCGATTATTTACGGGTCCCCAGCAGTAATCTCTCGCTCGGAGGGGGCAGACAGCGAGAGTGCGGCCGCCTGGCTGGGAAGCAGGCGGCAGTATCTTCTTTTTGATGTTACTTTTGTATTTTCATTGAATAAATTAACAAAACACTGCTACTGGTTCGTTTATTAGGCTAAGGTATAGCTTCATTAGAATAGGGTCTAGCCTAAGAAAGCTAAGGCACACACTCACACACTCACACAAAATAAATGTTTATTTGCTGTTATCTACAAGCACATCCTTTCAGCAGTGCAATTATTAGGCCCTGCGGCAGAATACAGGCGCAACTTGTTGAACTTCTTCATCTCTTCTTCCGTCACTTTTAAGCTGCACTGTTGTCCTAAAAAGTTCATTACCTAAAGTGTAAGATTAAACCATTTTTGTTATTACTGGGCTTACAATCAGGTTTCCTTTATAGAACATGAAGTAATGGTGGGTCCAGTAGGTATTATCTCTTTCGAGCATCTTGTGGACGACAGGTCTGGTAGCTTCTTCTTCTGAAAATTTTTCAAATAGCCCACGTCAGAGAGAATGAGAGAGAGAGAGAGATCTTACCTAAACACTTAAGTTTGCACATGCTGTTGGGGCAGATCGTTTGGAAATAGATGCTTTTCCTTGCATGGCTTTCCATTAAGTGCACTTGCATTTGAAGGTTGGCATCGTTTCTGAAGCAAACACTTAAATTTACCAATGAATGGAACAAACCCGTGACATGTGATCCGTGTGATTTCGTTTGGAGGAAAGCTAACATTCTCGTAAAACACATTACCGCAGAGACATAGCTAAGAATTTTCTTTTAAAGTTAATTGTAAGAACTTACTGGAAATAGACTCAACCAGGTAAAGTTGTAAAGAAAGGAAGGAAAGAGATAGGCTTGCTTAGGGCCCATCCTGGGTTCCACTGGCGTTTCTAGGGTGAAGATTTTTGGTTCCTTGACGGGGAGGATAAATTGCCTTGTCGAAAGTACGCGCAAGGTGTGTAGTTTGATTCCAGAAGCAGATGGAAAGGAAGAGAGGGAAAATAAAGAGATAGAGGGAGAGAGTTACAGAAACAGAGAGACAAAGAGACGAGAGACAGAGAGAGAGAGAGAGAAACCGAAAAAGAGAGAGAGAGTAATAGAGAGTGAGAGAGAGAAAGTAAGTTCTAAACAACGTTAGTGCATAAATATTTAATGTACAATATTCTTAATTCAGTTAGCGTAGGCGTTGTATCCCTTAAGAGTGTAGGTGCAGTGCTTGTGGATAACCTTCTGGCAAACAGCGGTGGGGTCCTGTTCGGTGTCCTCGATGACCTCCTGTAATATTACAATCAATAACTTCTTCATGGCATCTTAGTTTTTTCTGGGTGGTCAAATATTTAAACTGAATTGGTGGTCAAAATCGAACACCTTAACTGGACCACCCAGAACGTTAACTGACATCTAGGACCTCCCATTCTCAGACCACAAACCCATGTCATTAAAAACTAACATTTTCGCCGTGGGACCTAATCTATTGCAATTTCTTCCGCAAACTCTAAAACAAAGCGCACCACACTATCTTATCACCACGTGATCGGATTAAGAACGCGCTGGAGCCAAAAACCACCTAACCTATACTAGACGCCTAGTTGAAACCACCGAAAATCATCATTAAAAATCGAAAGAAATGTATGAAAACTCACATGAGCAACCTTGTCGACCATCTGACGGCAAGCCTTATCGGCGGGGCCTCCGTTGGGGTACTCGTCGTCGCACTTCTTCTCCATGGCGTGTTCGACCTCGGCCTGGAAAAATTGAATTTTAATTTTTTTTGAAAGTGTTTGTTAAAGTTTTTCACGAATTCATAAATCAAAATGTCTTTCAGAAATTGAAATTGACCATTTAAAACACTGTTTACACTCATGTTTCCTGTACCCTGCACGTTGTTTACAAGTTGTCCGCTGTATACATAGCCAATCATAATAGAACAACTACCCGTTGTTTTCAGATGACATACTCCTTTTCTACAGCCCTGTGTTTACAGAGCTGTTCTCAAATGTTGTTTACAACCTGCACGATGTTTACGGCCTGCCTGTTGTTTACAAGCAAAAATTTCTTTTAAACAAACCATAGTGCTCGCTATTTACGCGGTTTTCAAAACTAACCAATTTCAAAAAAAAATTGCCCGATGATTACAATGATTCGTTTTTTTCGATCGATAAACAGCGGGCGCCTTGTAAAATTCGATGTTTACAATGAACATCGAATTTTACAAGGCGCCGCTGTTTACAGATAGAAAAAAGTCAAATTTGCATGATGTTTACAAACAGCTCGCTGTTAACAAAACGTGTTTGATGTTTACTGCCGTTTACAAAACATGTTCAAATTCCACAGCGCAAAATTGCACACCTTTCCACATCTTATTGCATGCTGTATAACAGCAATCCGTTTTTTATAAACTGCACGCTGTTTACAAGTCAACCGCTTTTTACAAATTGATCCATCGCCTTGTTAACAGCGGAAATTTTGCAAGACGACTTACTGTTTTTTAGCATAAAATTACACATGAATGGAGTTTGCCCGGTGTTTACAAACAGCCCTCTGTTTATAAAAAGCCTTCTGTTTACAACTGGACTGTGGTTTCAAAGTTGCGCAAAGATGATTTACAAAGCGCGCGCAGTTTAACAATATCGATTTTAAAGCAAACCGGTTTGCCCGCAGATTTCTAATCGTCCGCTGTTTACAAACTGCACGCTTTTTACAAGTTGCTGTTTGTTTGAAAACAGCAATCGACTTGTAAACAGCGTGCAGTTTGTGTTCTCTCTCTCTCTCTCTCTCTCTCTCTCCTCACCTCTCCACACTCAGCATAAGTCTCAGCAATCAGCACCAGATCCAGACACAGCTCACATCCAACATCCATGTCTTCTAGCAAATTTCCATTTAAATTAAACACAATTTCAAATTTACCTGATCCCTTAGGAATAAAGTTGAACTTGGGAACAACCTTGGCTCCACATTGGTCTCCACGGCCATTAGGGGCGGCGAGAGCGATGACAGCGAGGGTAGCTAGAAAACGAAATAGTTAGGGGGTAGGGTCTCTTTTAGACCTACCGACGATAAGGAGCTTCATGTTGGAAGGGAATGAAAAGAAGCGGAATTGGTTTTATCCAGGAGTCTCTTATCGCGGAAAAGGCACGTTGTCCTGTATCAGCATGCCAAGGGGATTAGTGGAAGAATGGGGTCGTGTGTAGTGTCATTTTAGAGCATGTGTACGTGTGCGGGTGTTCGAGCGCACGTGTGCGTGTGTGCATGTGAGAAATAAGGGTGCTCATATGAGTGAGTGTATGAGACTGAGTGCGCGTGTGTGTTACTGTGTGACTGTGTGAATGTGTGAATATGGGAGTGGGTGTGAGTGTGTGTATGTGTCTGTGTGGGTTTGTCTATCTGTATGCGTATGTAAACGTGTGTATGTGCGTATGTGTGCACGTGAATGTGTGTATAAATATCTGTATGTGTGCGTGTGTAGACGTGTGTGAGTGTGTGCATCTGTGCGTGCAGTCATGGCCGAAATGCGGGCCGGGCCGGGCCGCGGATTTCGGGAGACGGGCCGGCCCGGGCCGGCCCGCTTACCAAGCAAACATCTAGGGTTCGAATCCACTCCGGCGCAAACTTTTTTGTTTCACTTCTAATGAAATAAAAATATGTATATACTATTGTAGAGCAAATGTAAAGTCTTTATAAAGCCCACAAAAAATTTTTACTTGGGGTGGATCCGAACCCTCTATGTTTGCCTGGTAACGGGCCGGCCCAGAGCCATGTCTGTGTGCGTGAGTGAGTGTGTGAATGTGTGCGTGTGTAGACGTATGTGAGTGTGTACATCTGTGTGTGAAAGCGTGAATGTGTATCTGTGAGTGAGTGTGTAAGTGAGTGTGTGCATCTGTGTGTGAGTGAGTGAGTGAGTGTATGAATGTGTGACGGTGTGACTGCCTGACTGTGTGAATGTGTATCTGTATGAGAGTGAGTGTGTGTGTGAGTGTGTAAGTGAGTGTGTGAGTGTGTGCATCTGTGTGTGTGAGTGAGTGAGTGAGTGAGTGAGTGTGTGAATCTATGCATGTGAGTGTTTGTTTCTTTGCTTGGTTTGTACACGCCCTGTCCAAAAATACGTTTATTTCCAAATATCCAAAATAACCATAAACAAGAATACAACATTATGTATTATTTCTGCACATCTTATGCGTCTCGCAGGTGTACGGATTTCCTCTGGTTGAACTTACGCGCAACAGCTTCATCCGCTTTCTATGCTCACTTTTAACTTTCAGGCTGCAGGTTTGTTCCAACACATTCATTACCTAAATGATGTCAGACGTACTTTTCTAAGCTTACTGTCAGTTTTTCGTCGGTAAAGGCGAAGTAAAGTGGAATAGTCCATTTAGCTTTGCCAGAAATAAAAGCGATAGGCGTTTTCGTCTCAGAGGTGGAAAATTGGTAAATACCATTCCCGTGTTCTTTGCAAGTTAAGGCGCATCCATTGGTACATCCATACTTAATGTTGTAAGAAAACGATGAGTTACCAACAATAAAATTCATATAGAGATCGTGGAAATAATCACCACTAAAAGGCTGAAATACTATACAAAGTGGCACAAACTCAAATCCATGGCACAACAGGCGCAGGATTGTTCCATTTTTAACTGATATTGGGTACTCGAGAGCGATACCATTTCCCTAAATCTAGGTTAACAGAACTTTCGAGGAAACTACTCACAAAGAAGAAGAAAAGAAAGCAGAGGCCTACTCGCAGCATTCAGAAGAAGGGAATGAGGTTTCGGGAAAAGACATAAATTTTAGCATAAAAGTTTGCGAGCACTTTGGAAGGGTTTACAACTTAGCAACTGGGAACACACGCACACATCTGCAAACATACGTACATACATATAAACATATACACATACCAAAACACTCATAGTCACCCTGACGCACAAACACACACAAGCACATTTGCACACATGCACTCATATACACGCACAGACAAACGCTTACTCCTAAGCACGCATCACACGCACACGCACACACTTCCACACTCATACAAACACGCATCACACGCACATACACACTTCCACGCTCACACGTACTTTACACGCATACAAACACTCACAAATACACATACGCTCACATACATATGCACACACACTCATACACACACGTATGCATGAAACACATACACACGTACACACATAAACACTCACGCATACACGGACGGACGCACGGACGGACGGGCCCACACACATACATAACACAATCACATACACATACATATGCACACACACTCAAACACACCTGCACGCACACATGCACACATGCCCACGCGCACAAATAAATCACATGCATACACGTACACACTTACACACTTACACACATACACACTTTCACACTCACACTCATGTGTATGTGCTTATGTGTATTTATGTTTAACTGCGTAAAACTAGTATATAAGTGTGTCTGTGTGTCTGTGAGCGTGTATATGTGTGTGCGTTTGTCTGGGTGAGTAAGTGTGAGTATGGGAGATTGTAAGTGTGCGAGTGTGTGTGTGTGTGTGTGTGTGTGTGTACGCAGAGACAAGAAAACGATTCGAGACGCAGAGAGAGGGAGACCATTAGAGACGCAAAAAGAAGACTGAAGGTAAAGACGCAGAGAGAGAGAGAGAGAGAGAGAGAGAGAGAAGGGGGGGGGGGGCGAAACAAGTGTCTGTATGTATGTGTGAATGTGTGAGTGTGTGCATATGGGTGTGAGTGTGAGTGTATGTGTGTATTTGTGTGAGTGTGAGTGTGTGAGTGTGTGTACGTGTGTGGGTGTATGTATGTGAGTGTGAATGTGAGTTTATGTGTGAGCATGAGTGTATGTGTGAACGTGTGAATGTGTGAGTGTGAGATTGTGAGTGTGAGTGTATGAATGTGCACGTGAGAGTGTGTGTATGCGTGTTCAAATGTCTGTATGTGAGTGCGTGTGAGCGTGTGAGCGGGTCAGTGTATGTGTATGCGCACATGAGCGTGTGCTTTGTTCCACGCGCGAATTAAAAAAAAACTTTATTCCCAAAAAAATAACTTAGTTTGCATAATTATCAACACAATTTGTCCACAGTACACCCATATCCATTCAGAGCATGTTCAACCAAGTGAACACTTGCTATCTTCTTCCTCAAGTCATCAGGAGCATCCACGCTACAATTTTGTCCCAGGTGGTTCAGAGCCTGAAATTCCAAATTTTAGATAATTTAATTACTTACAGCAAAAGTTTGATTGTAGAACCCAAAGTAGGTGTGGGTCCATTCCCCATTTCGGACGATAGGGTTAAATGGCTCAGGTGTCGACTTTTCCTTAGTGTTAGGCAAAGTTGAATTTCCAATACAAGTGAGATCACATTTTTTCTTTGTGCATGTATATTGAATTTCGAAGAATCTGATAGATCCACCTTCTAAATGCAGATTTACCCGCATTCTATTGCTTGACCTGAAAGTTACTCTACCCTAATAAGTGTTAAAGTTCCTTCACTTTCCGCAGCTAAGGCGAAAATAGGAGCTCTCTTCGATAACTACATTGTGGTAGAATGTGTTACTTTTCGTAGGATCATTATCGTCTTCCTAAGTCCTTTATCGTAAGATTTTAAAATTTTAACTTACAGTAAAAACGGAAGCAGCTAAGAAGAGGAAGAAGAGGAGCATGTTTGTCGTGCAAGTGAATCTAGCAGTTGCGGTGGTTTACGCATTAGCAACCGTGAACCTCCGGTTTTTCAAGGCTTGAAAAATTAGTTTTTCTACTTACTCTAAATGACTAAGGTAAGGTAGATACCTTACCTTATCTTAACCTTAACCTTAACCTTAACCTTACCTTATCTTAACCTTAGCCTTAACCTTAACCTTACCTTAGCTTACCTTACCTTACCTTACCTTACCTTACCTTACCTTACCTTACCTTACCTTACCTTACCTTACCTTACCTTACTTTACCTTTACCTTACCTTACCTTACCTTACTTATCTTTCCTAACCTACTTTAATAACACGACAGTTTGCTCTAACTATTTATTAAAATAAAATATAATGTAATCAGGGCAACAAATAATGAAAATTCTTCGAAAAAGTCATACATCTACAATTTCTTGCACATTTTATGAGTCTCAAAGATGTACTTCTTCGCGGTTGAGTAGAATTTTACCCTCTTTATCGAAGGTAGTTCCGACTTTGAGACTTTCAAGGAGCAATTTTGCCCTACTTATTCATTGCCTAAAGAACTTTGATTATTTAAGTTATTTTTAAATCCTTACTGTAAGTGTATCACTGTAAAAGGCGAAGTAGAGTGGCATGGTCCATTTTGTATCATTTCGAATGAAGGCAACAGAACCTTCCGTTTCAGAATTCATTTTTTGGTCACTTCCAATGAGAGGGATTTCTTCTTTCTCACAAGTTAGGATGCACCCATTTTTACACTTATACTCAACAGAGAACAGCGGAATAATATATCCAAAGTTGTGAAATTCGATAGAGAGATCGGTGAAATTTTCACTCCTAAAAAGGTTTTAAAAAATGTGATGAAAATGGTTTACCCATGGCAGATCACGCGCAGAATTGTACCATCATCCACTGATAGTGTGTGCTCGTAAAAAAGACCATATGCCTAGATTTTGGTTCGAATAACTTGTTAGGAATCAACTCACAGAGAAGAAAAGGAAGAAGAGAAAGCAGAGGCCAGCGCGCAGCATTCCGAAGAAGTGAGTTTTTTGGAAAGTCGGAGGAGGAAAAGGCGTTAGCGTAAAAGGTTACGAGCATTTAGGAGGGTTAGGCCTTAGCAACCGGGAACGTCTTGTTGTTCTTCGGTTGGGAAAGAAGGTGATCATTGGTTAACAACACACACACATACACACATATTCACACACACGCACACACCATACACACGTCGACATTCGCATACTCATAAGCAAACCACTATTCACACAGGCATACACGTGTGTACTCACCAGAAAAACAAATACACACGCACGCACGTACAAGTTGCAAAAACAAGCAATGACTTCAATGCCGCAATGACATTTCCTCCCAGAAGTCAAAAATTTCATTAAAATTCATTGCAATCCGTGAAAATCCGTCGAATTTGGATTAAAACTTCTTGAAGTGAAAGGACCGCGTAAAAATAATTTTTCTGTTTTTGTGATAAAAATCTAGATCTTATTCCCAGGATTACGAAAAACACTTCTTTACCCATTTTGGGTCAAAATGAACCGATTTAGGAGCGTTTGAAATTTGGGGAAATTACCATTTGAATTGCCACGAACTCTGCGTATCCCCATTTCCCACACTCTCTCGCCCACTCTAGCCGTGTTTCCGTGCGGCAAACGCGTAAACCGGCCGTGTAAACGCGCCCCTTTTGCAGCCCAAATCATATAAAAGGGGTATGTTTCGGAATCGTGGAAACGATGTCTACTCAATGAAACTATAATAAAGATACTTTGAAAAATCAATTTTACGAGGCCTTTCCCCTTAAAATACGTAAAATCCGCACCACACACGGCACCTTTAACCATTACACCACGGTATCACACAAACCAGGGCGGGGGAGACTATCAGAAATAAGAGATATTTTCATCCTTACCATATTATTTGGGTTGTTTAAAGGGGAAGGTCTTCGTAAAATTAGTTTTTTTTAAATTGTTTCTTTGAATAGATGTCTTTTCCGCGATTCTGAAACATACCCCTTTTATATGATTTGGACTGGAAAAGTGGCGCGTTTACACGGCCGTTTTACGCGTTTGCCGCACGTAAACACGGCTAGAGTGGGCGAGAGAGTGTTTGAAATGGAGAGACGGCAATTCAAATTACAATTTCCACAAAATATCCAGCGCTCCTAAATCGGTTTATTTTGATCCGAAATGAGTAAATGAGGTATTCTTCGGAATCCGGAGAATGATATTTAGGGTTTTATAACAAAAAATTGAGAATGCGTCTTTATTAATCAACTTCATGATCACAAGCACAGCTGATCCCAGGTACACTCGTGGATTCTAATGGGTATAGGAAGATGAATGCCAATTGTAGTCGTCTTCTTGATGTTTTCTTCAGACACGGGCAAGGTGCAGATTTGTCCCATGTGGTTCAAGACCTAGAATTTAGATATGACCGTCCTTTTTACATGTCTACCGTCAAAGTCTCGTTCAGGAAAGAAAAGTACGTCTGTAAGACGTAATCATTATTCCTTGGATCAATAATGGCGACAGGTGGTTTTGATCTCGAAACAGTGGAATTATGTGAAACTCGATTGTGACAGGTCAAATCACAAAGTGAGGTGCAAGAATAGTGGATGTCAATTATTGTACTATTCAAACTGAATTGCACGTTAAATTCCATTTCGTCACTGTCTCTAGAAAGTTATATAATTTTATCAGTTTGTGTGTACTTTTACCCTTTGCAAGTTAGCCGCAGAAGCGTTCCATCGTGGATTGACACGTTCGCTTTGTAATTGTAACCGCAAACTTGTGTCAACAGCTAAACTTTTTGTTGACAAAATACAACTTGATAATCAAAACTTACACAAGAAAGGAAGGGAACGACGAAACCAAGCCTTT
This sequence comes from Oscheius sp. G VE-2021, assembly GCA_022343465.1. Lineage (NCBI taxonomy): Eukaryota > Metazoa > Nematoda > Chromadorea > Rhabditida > Rhabditidae > Oscheius > Oscheius sp. G VE-2021. Next base: position 2,640,339 of record JAJQXH010000030.1, on the reverse strand, counting down.
GCATTCCGGAGGGTGGAGACACCACGCCACTTTCTGCTTTTATGGCAAACAGGAGGAAGCAAGGAAATGTCTTAGAAACTGGGAAAGGTTGTGTTTACTTCGGATTGCTAAGGAAGTTTTTCAGATGTAGGCGTTCTCGTTATGCAGAAAAACAGGCGGCCGCGTGCCTGCAAGAACACAGCACAACACATGCACACACACACACACACACACACGCACCGGCGGGCGATCGGGCGCTCGAAGGGGGTCAATTAATAAATAGCGGGATTTGATGGGACCTGTAGTCCGCCATGAAACCTGTGGTCCAGAAACCTGTGGTCCATGATACCTGTGGTCCAGAAACCTGTGGTCCAGGGACCTGTGGTCCAGGGACCTATGGTCCGTTGTGGGACCTGTGGTCCAGGGATCTGTGGTTTAGAAACCTGTGGTCCGCATTGTGTTTTATAACCTTATCACTCAGGAATCGGTGTTATCACTACATGTTTATAATGAATCGGTGTTATCACTATACGTTATTCAAGAATTGGGATTATTAAACACACTAATCCAAAAGAGAATGTGGAAGAAGAGACCTCACTTAGCCTACCCTTAGAATAGAAAAAGAGACCTTACTAAGCATATCCTTAGGATAGAACGAAAAACAACAATCAACCTATCCATTGGGTATAAAGAAAGTCCTTATTTAACCTTCCCATTGGGTAGAAGTAGACCCCTAGCTTAACCTACCCTCAGGATAAAATGATAAATCCTCATCGTAGTTTACCCATAAATCTTTTCCTCCACACGTCTCTCAAATATTTCTTTTTTTCTAATACATTTAATAATATACTTTTCCATTATACAGCGACTATGGATATACAAACCTAAGAATCCAAATTGGGTAACTCATTAACTGAGCAATCTTTGGTTCTGGGCCTAAGCCAATTTTCATCAACCGTTTTAGAACAACGAAAAGCTGCTAATGTGCTGATCTCACACTTTCCAGGAGTGTAGGTATCGCGTTCCCTCATTTCTTTCCGGGCCTCACTCAACCTACGCATTGGGTAGAAGGAGAGACGTCACTTTCTTAATCTATTCATTGGGAAGAAGAAATAGAAGGAGCTACTATGGGTAGACTAATATGAGGCACCTCCGTTGAGTAACTTATTAACTAACCATTTATTGGTTCCAAGCCAACTTATATTTCACCAACAAGTTTAGTATCATTCCAAAGCTACCAATGTGCCGATCCCACACGCTCCAGGAGTGTAGGCCCCGCGTAGCGGTGGCGTAACTCCTGGTCATAAAGCACAATCAGGACCAAAGGTTTCTGGACCACAGGTTTCATGGACCACAGGTTTCCGGACCAAAGGTCCCTGGACCAACGGTTTCTGGACCACAGATCCCACGGACCACAGGTATCCGGACCACAGATCCCATGGACCACAGGTTTCATGGCGGACCACAGGTCCCACCAAATCCCGCTATTTATTAATTGACCCCATTCATATCAAGGGTGGCTCAGGGCCGGGACGAGCCCGGGTTGGAGACCAAATTTTTCAAAAGTTAGAAAAAAAGTATCTGATAGGAATGGTGACAAATAAGTGTTTCTAGTATAACTATTCATCAATACACTTGACGCAAAAAAAGTTTGGACGAACGGGGATCGAACTGGGGTAGTTTTGGATTACCAGTCCTCTTAGCCACTCGGCCATAGAAATTTACAAAAATTTATATAGGGTAGTTCGCATCTTCCTTTACATAGTATCTTTTGCATGTTTAGAACTATTGGTTACAACAAAAATAACAGAAAAAAAATTAAGTTTTGACCGAGTTTAAAAAAAAATATAAACACATAAACTGCAAATCTTTATACAACTACAAACTATCACAATTGTAAAGTCTATATCTTATGGTCAGAGCACAATTTGCCAATAGTGCACTTGTATCTTCCACCGTCTTTCACTTCGACGCCTAGCGTATAGTTCTTTCCTCCAAAGTTTTTGCCTTCAAGATCGAATGTGCACTTTTGTCACTTGTAATTTTCAAGCTAAACGAAACAATGTTTAAAATGAAAACTTAATTACCTTCAGGGTTTCATTATAATAGGCGAGGTATGTCTGGGATATCCATCTGTTTCTATTACCGTATTCATAGGCAGCAGGTGGTTCAGCTGCTGATTTATGCGTAGTAGTAGATTGACATGTGTAGCGGCACTCGTTCTTCGGTTTGTCTACTTTCTTATTGATTTTTTTCTTATCGTCATCTTTTTTTTCACTACTATCGTCGTCGTCATCATCATTATCACCATCATCTTCGTAATCACACTGATATCCAACTTTGATCTTATTTTCTTCGTTTTTCATTGTAAAATTAAAACTCATAAATTCTGTGGACCTGAATTTATATTCTACTCGTTAAAGAATGAAGTTAAAGACTTGATTAACGACGTCTGTTGAGTTGCAATTTTAGTCTTTTCATTTTTACAGACGCTCTAAAGTCAGATTTTTTGGAAGTTTTTGACTTTGTATGTTCTATGCTTTAACTGAAATGTGCACCCACGCACATACTAAATAAGACACGTTCACACGAACACACATGCACACGGACACACACATAAACACACTCACATAAACACACACACACAACACAGGGCAAGAATGATTGCAAATCTCATACAAAAACATGAAATCTCCAGTGGCAAACCATTCAATATTAACAGAACAACCATCTACCAAAAGCGTAAAATCATGAATAGCGTTGACTTGGGTAAATACAGGCTGGAGACAATCACAAAGAAAAACGTGTTTATCTTCCCCTCTGTAAAATCCAATGACAAACAGGTTTGATCGAGTCTGGA
>JAJQXH010000030.1:2627500-2632500 GCA_022343465.1 Oscheius sp. G VE-2021 | reverse complement strand
GAATGGATTGGACGGCAATTAGACGCTGGACGGGTATCAATAAATGAAGGAGTTTTAAACTAAGAATCCTTCCCGAGATGTAAAATAGAGACCTTTCAAGTATACGGTTAATAAATCTTGGGCAGAATTGATTTTTAGTTTGTTCGGGTTTGAGAGAGAGGGAGGGAGGGGCAGAGGAGGAGAAAGACAGTGTGTGAGAGAGAGAGAGAGAGAGAGAGAGAGGTCTTCCCTATTTTGAGGCTTACTCCTCCACCTAAAATGAGCCCCCGAAGCCCTCTTGACCACTCCTCCGTCTGACCATTGTTCCCTAAGCCCCGCTGTCTGCTCTTCTTTCGGTTTATCTCCTCTTCCGGTCTGCCTGCCATCGCATCGGAATCACGTAAACAATGGACAAATCCTATTTCGGAGGGCCAGCCTCCAGGACAACTGTTGCTATTTCATCTCCCGAAGACCTGTTTTCCCCAATCGATTGTTTAAAACTATCTAAAATCATCGGAAAACCCAAACAAATTCAAAAAATTAGCTGGCGGGACCGAACCCCGAATCATTTTTGCGGCATCCCGCTGCGCTGCCATTGCGCCAGCCGCGATAACCAATCTAATTGTCCGCCAGAATGCATTTTTCCAAAGTTTCCGTCACCAATTGATCAAAATGACGTTCCTTTGTACTTTTTCTTTCCGAAGATCGTAAATTAAGAGCGTGACTTTCAGTTTTTCTCCTTTCTCTTACACTATTCGTCTCCCAACTTTGTTTTTTGTGTGATTTTGGCACTTTTCATTGTCTATAAAGTATTTTAGAGGATTTTAGAAGAAAAATTTGTTATTGGGTTGATTTCTGAGCTCAAACTGCCCCATGTGTCTCTAAATGTGTTTCGGAGGCTGCGCAGTACAGACACAGAAGGGTGTAATGTTGTTGGGTAATCGCATGGCACCGCTCGGCTGAACACGCCGACGGCGCTGCGCGGCTTCTGCCGCAACGCCCATTGTTTACTTTTGCCTTTGAATGATCAGTTTTCGATTTTCATCTTTAAACAATGTTTTTTTGTTAAACAAACTCTACTTTTGCTTTTGGACTATAAAGAATTTATGTCATATTAATTTTAATTTTAGGCCAGCAATTTTGAACTATTTTTTTGGCTTTTAAACGATAATATAACTCATTTAGAAGCTGAAACCCCTGATTTGGCGACTATTTCTTAATTCAGTATAATTTTCAATGAAACGTTCAATTTCAACAACGATACATGACAAAAATGGGCATAGATTTCGCAAGAACTTGAAGGCCTCATTGTAGTTTTCCAGCTTTTAAGTTTGAAAACTTTCATCTCCGGGCCGCCCCGCTCTCCCAGAATCCGCGGCCCGACACGGTATACAACAAAAATATTAGAAAACTATTAAGTTGCTAACGATTTAAATTTAAAATTCGATTTTCAGAAAGCCACCCTTGACAAAAATCCATATCGTCCAAGCACTAAAACGTTGGCTAATATTCGACACAAACACGTTGTTTTATAATAAATTTCTATGCTCAATTACCTGGAAATGTTTCGCCAAAACATGAGTCTTTCCTTTTCAGTGAAACACTCATATTTTGGCCAAACTTTTTAAATACTTTTTACATCCTGATATTCTATCTCAAAATTCAAATTCGTGTTTTATGTTTCCATATAAAAATGCATAGAAACATAATATAGGGTAATTTACGCCCCTGTACCAAGTGAGGTTATTCATGTAATTATCATTGCCAAATTTAAATAAACCCATTATTAAAACATTCTGGGACAATGCCGGAAATTCTTTCCCGTTTTTCAGCTCTAGTGTAAAACTTTTTGTAAATACACGGCTTGTCCTCTCAAAATGAGCTAATAAACGCATATTCCAGTTTTCTTTTTTGTAGAGTTCCAGGAAAGTTACAGTAACCCAGGGTCATATAATGTAACCCGACATCAAAAATCGATATTGATCTGAAACTATAGTAGAAGTGTGAACTTTTGATAGAACACTATCAAAATCAGAAGAGTTGGGTGTCGGGGATCGATCCCAAGACTATCGGCTTTAGAGACCAAGCCCTTATCCGTTGCGCCATTCCGCCAAAGTGTCATTCCACCGCGCCCGCACTCAAAAACGCTTTTTTTAATTTCTTTTAATTTAGTTTAAATGATCTTTGACTCTTTTTCCATCCCATTTGTCATTAGAGGGATTGCCAAATGTACGGATATAGCTGTTTTGCTGCTTCCGCGTTCGTTCGTTTCCGTGGATTGGTGTTTTAGAATGGTTAATTCATTCACTTCCCACTCTCACTCTTTTCCTCTCTCTCTCATTATATCGCTTACTCACCCCTCACTTGCTCACTCACTCACTCACACTCATTATCCCTCAAAAAACCTGAAAAATCGAAGTAAACAACCCTAGTAAACAAGTAAACAGCGCATCATTGCCTCATAATTACCGCCGCTCAAAACACATAAATTTCTGTCGAATATCCACGTTCCCACAGGCATGGAAATGAAATCAACTTCCTCAAAACAAAGTTTCTGATTTTCATTACCGAACCCTTACCCTTTTATCACTTTTCTTTGAAAATGCTGTTTGTCCTGGGAAATGTTTCTGTAAATTGCATATTGTTTCTTCCCTACTATTGTGCGTATCTAAAATTTAGACATTTTAAAATTATTTGTAAATTTTATTTAAAATAATGGAAAAAAAACACATGCTTTAGGGTGTTTATCCCGTACATGAATCCTTTTTGATGTAAAATGCCACATCCTTGGAGAGCCATAGTTGGCTTTCCAAAGGAAAGGCAAAAATTACATCGAAGGGAAACAGGCACGGGAACCCAGTTATCGATATATTTGATTTTTTTACAAGCAATCTGAGGCAGAAAGTGAAACTGGGCAAAGCTCGCGGAACGGGAATTATCCCAAGACAGAAGCCGATTCGATACGGGTGTGAGTAACAAGCAAAGTGAAAACAAATTTCAACACCTAGTAGAATTTGCAAGGAATTGGTAATAGCTCTTTTTTATCAGCAAAAATCGTTTGGCCCCGAAGGGGACCGAACCATGAACCCTTGGGGTGCCAGCCCAGCGCACTAACCAGTAGACAATGCGGCGATTTCTCCTGATGGGCTGCGCGGCCGTAATCCCTCAGCGGCGACCGCCGCATTCCCAACGCATGGGTCCCGTAGCCAACTAACCTTAGCAATTGCCAGGGCTAAGGCCGCGCGGGCCGCTAAGCGGTCCCTCTCACGAAAAGCATTCCCCTGCACCCGGTATCATTTCCTGCTATGTGCATTTGAGAATATAATAAATAATTACCTCAGTTATTCCAAAACAACCCGAGTTAAGAGTTCACTGGTGTTCAAAAACCACGCAACAATGGGAATTACGGGGAGTGCCTCAGAAAACGTGTTTGGCACGTTGCAAAATTGAATTTTTGACCTTTTTTCAAAATTTAATTTAAAAACTCGAATATTCCCATTTCTTTGAACTGAGTTTTGAAGTTGATTTTTGAGTTGTGGCGGAAGACAAAAGTCTCGCTCGATGTTTGCTTCACTGAACACGGAAGAATGTACCCGGGTAAAGCTGCGATTTAGAATTCAGGCGGTTTTCCGACGTCCGGGGATTCTTCTTTTGAAGTTGTTCGGAGAGAGACAGAGAGACAGAGAGACAGAAAGAGAGAGAGAGAGAGAGAGAGAGAGAGAGAGAGAGAGAGGGAGAGAAAGAGAGGGAGAGAGAGAGAGAGAGGCAGAGAGAGAAAGTGAATGCGCGAGTGAGTGAGTGAGTGTATGATTCATTTATGTTATTCATTATTGTATTAGTTGTTGTTATGCCCTACCCTTTTGAAATGAAATAGCCAAAGACCACTACAAAACGTGTTTAGGACAGCTCTCTTTCGATTGTAGTTTGATTGATTCTGAGCCAAATGCACAAACAAGGATTATAACCACTCTAACTAACTCATTCTATAGTGACTTCATTGAAAAAGATGAAGCTCCACGTTTGAGGATGTGTTACTAGCCGCTTCATTAGTTATTCGCGTGTATCCGTCATCTATCATCATTCGCAAAGCAGTGGCCAAGTAGAATTAGCTATTGGCATGAAAATGTCTGAACATTCTTCTAAAACATCAAAGATTCCTTCCTCTGTCTCTTTCTCTCTCTCTCTCTCTCTCTCTCTCTCTCTCTCTCTCTTTCTTTCTTTCTTTCTTTCTTTCTTTCTTTCTTTCTCTCTCTCTCTCTCTCTCTCTCTCTCTCTCTTTCTCTTTCTCTTTCTCTCTTCTCCTCTTCTCATTCTCTTTCAGCCCCCTCTTTCATTTGCAAATTCAAGCGCCCTTTTGTCTCCTCATAATTATTAATGTGCAAGCGGTGTGACACCTTTTCGCCAAATTATTCATTTTGTAGAGACGCCTACTCAGAATAACATAAACCCGGCTCAAAACATAGGATTAGTGGGATTAAGGACTAAGTTTGTCATAAGCCCCCGAATGGCACTTTTACTGCCTTATTTATCATTAAGGTCCCGTGAGCCGCTTTTACGAAGTTAACTGCGGAGGGGGCTCACTTACTCACTAACTTACTCACAAACTCACGGGCCCACGAGCTCACTCACTCACTCACTCACTCTCGCTTTCTCTCTTTTTATCTTTGTTCATTAATGTTCTCTCTGTCTCTCTAACTCTCAAACAAGCTCTATCTGTCTCTGTAAAGATGCCTATGGTTGTCAAAAAGCGGCTTATATTTGGCAAAAAGCAGGACAAGCGGCCGATGGTTGCCAAAAAAGCGGCTTTTAATATCAAGCGGCCTCTCTCTGTCTATTTCTCTCTCTCTCTCTATCTCTCTCTCTCTCTCTCTCTCTCTCTCTCTCTCTCTCTCTATCCCTCTTCTTTTTCTCATAGATCCCTCCCCACTTCTCCTAAGTCCACCCCTGTTTGTCACTCCCTCTCCCACGGTATCTGGCAACAACGTCTAACATGTTCATCTGAATCAGCCTGTTTTCCCTCC
>JAJQXH010000030.1:2620000-2622500 GCA_022343465.1 Oscheius sp. G VE-2021 | reverse complement strand
TGCCGATTTTCGAGCTTTTTGCGATATGCCGCGCCTTACAAACGATCCGGGTTCGATCCCGCCCGCCGCCGCCTCAATTTTTTTCATAAAATAAACCCTTTCATCGTTTTTTTCTGTTCTAAATACAAATATTCAAAATACAATCAACAAAAAAGTAAATTATACATTTTTGTGTTTTGAGCAGCCGCTTCAACTGACCCATCTCATTCTAGCTGCCGCACAAACGACCAGGGTTCGATTCCATTCGGTGTTGTACTTTTCCCAGTTTTTATGTGTTATTGTTTTTACGTGTGTTATTAATGGTTTTTATTCTCTTTTAAACTTTGAAAACCATTTTCTACCTTGAAATAACTACTTTATTTCCTTAGTCTAGAGGTTTTCTTTGAGCTTCTCATTGGATTGGTCTTTAAACCTCTACTTTTCATGGTTGTTTTTGGCCGATTTAATAAACTTTGATCGTTTGGTTCCGCATTCCATGCGATATCACAACGCGATAGTAATTTGTCAAGCAGATGTGGCGCAATGCCAATTTATGACTACTATCCGAGAGATCAAAGGTTCGATGCCGACAAATCTCTCTCTCTCTCTCTCTCTCTCTCTCTCTTTCTAAACAAATACAAAACTACTTCATTCATCAATCTCAATCAGTAGGAAGGTCCCTCATATCCGTATCCCTTGTGGAAGTCTCCCTCCTTTCCGGGGTACCCCTCCAACTGGTACTCTCCCTTGGTGCGGTCGAATCCAGGGTAACCATAGTAGGGGGCATAGCTACCGTATCCCTTGGGATGACCATAGCTACCGTAATCCTTCAGTTGATCAGAGCTACCGTAACTCTGGGGATGACCATATCCGTGATGATGACCGTAACCGAAGGGAACAGCTCCGAAGGGGGCTCCCAAGTGTCCTCCGTAGTGATGAGGGGGTTCGTAGGAGGAATACTTGGGAGAATAGTCGAAGGCAGAGACCACAGCCAGCAGGAGGAGGCAGATGGCAAGACGAGACATTTCGATGATAGGAAGGCGGGTGGATGGCTTTTGTAGGGCAAAAGTAGGTCACCCGCTGCCAACCAGGTGGCAAGAAGCTGCCGCCAGCCGGTTTGCCTACCAGCCGTACTACCACCTGATAGGAACTAGGAACACCTTAGTGCACATGTTTATTCATCACAGGATTACTGTAGTCTGTAGTTTGGTGTTCAAAGAACGAGGAGGGTCTTCCTGTTCCTCTGAAATATCGATTGATTCACAAATTATCGATTGATTTCCTACGTGAGTACGGAAGTTCCAGTGGAGTCCGCGGTGGGTCTTCTTGGTGAGGACGAGCATCTTCTGGGTTGGAAATGAACCCCAAGGGGTTTTTAAGCAAAGTTTATCTTGTTTGGTGTCTTTCAGTGCCAGGTACGAAACCAGTAGTTTAGCAAACAGCTGAGTTGTTATTAACTGATAATAACAGAAAAACAAGATAAACTTTGCTTAAAAGGACCCCTTGGGGTCTATAACCAAGAAGACCCACCGCGGACTCCGCTGGAACTTCCGTACTCACGTAAGAAATCAATCGATAATCTTTAGAATAAATCGATATTTCAGAGGACCAGGAAGACCCTCCTCGTTCTGTGAACAAGAACTCAGACTACAGTAATCCCGGGATGAATAAAAATGTGCACAAATCTGTTTTAAAACAGTTGGGAGAAAACAAAAGAAGAAAAATTGGCAGAGGATTCGAACCCTCGACGTCTAGATTGGTAGTCTGTTGCGTTAGCCAATGATGCAAATGGCGCCGCATGTTGATTAACCCGCGGGCACTCACTCAAAGCGCTAATTGCCGCCCCCTTGTCAATTTAATACAGTAGATTTCATTTGATTTCAATTTATTTATTGAAAAAGTTAAAAAGAAAAATAGAACCCCCCCCCCCTCCCGAAGGACAAAAGGTGCAAAAATACACCTTATAAACAAGGCCCTCCTAGTTCTATGAACACCAAACTACAAAGTACAATAATTCCGGGATGAATAAAAATGTGCATAAAACTTTTGTAAGACTGTTGGAACAAAGCAAAAAAGAAAAATGGTCAGAGGAACTGAACCTGGGACCTTTGGATTCGTAGTCTGCGTTAGCCACCCAAGCGATGGGACACAAATGGCGCCGCATGTTGATTAGCCCGCGGGCACTCACTCAAAACGCTAATTGCCGCCGCATTGTCAATTTTATACCGTACCTTTCATTGGAAATCGATTTTTATTCTGAAAACTTGAAAAACACGGTTAAAATGAACTTTGAAATTGGCACCCCCCCCCCCCCCCCCCGGAGGACAAAAGGTGCGAAAATCGAGGACTCGTCTTACAAACACATCCGCCCGCAAAAAGTGCAAGGCTGGCACCTGTCACGGCTGCTGCCAGACGGTTCCTCCTCCTCCCTTCTCCCTCCTTCCAGTTTACAACCGACGAAGAATCTCGCGACAGACCACGGGTGACAGATGGCCGGTGGAGTGAGCTGCTTGTGTGATCG
>JAJQXH010000030.1:2602500-2615000 GCA_022343465.1 Oscheius sp. G VE-2021 | reverse complement strand
TCTCTCTCTCTCTCTCTCTCTCTCTCTCTCTCTCTGTCTCTTTCTCTCTCTCTCTCTGTCTCCTCTAACGTCTTCTTTCTTGAACTAAAAGGACGGCTATTAAAGTTTTGGAACAATTCCCTTTGCTCAAATGAGTTCCTTTTGAGAAAATGGAAGTCCGAAGGCTATTATAGCCAATTTGCGCGGGAAAGATTCGGTTTAAAGTTCTCATTTACTTGGCAGTGATCTCGTTCCTTTTGTGCGTCACGTTTTGGAGAGAGAGGGAGAGAGAGAGAACGCTTGCATTTCTCTTTAAAATGCATAAAAACAAGCGGCCTTAGGCTACCAATTGCGGTCGAAAACGGTCTATGAAAGGCGAACTTGGCTTGCCAAAGCAGCCTATGACCATTAAAAGCGGCATATGATTGTCACACGCGGCCTTTGGTCACCAAAAGCGGCCAAAAGCTATTAGGGCAACCATAGGCCGCCTATGATGTCTAAAAAGCGGCTATTGAAAACACGTGAGATTGCAAGTGAACCAGAGGCAAGCGAACCAGAGCATGCACGGCGTGGGAGGTCCTTCAAACGAGTGTCTGATGCGATACGGGTGCGAGTTTCGCCGTCTGTGACCCTTTCTCCCAGTTTGACCTAATTACCCCTAATTAGCGGCTACTCAAATGAGTACCCTGCTGACCAGAGCCCCAAAGTGTCTGCGCCCTCTATGCGAGAGAGTATGCGGTTGGAACCCGTATGCAATCGGCGACGCCGCTGGGTGGGGTTATATAAGCGATCTCAAAACACCCCTCTGCGTGCAGCGGTGAAAATAGTTGTGACGGGCTAGTTTCCCAACCAGGTTAAGTAAAATCGGGGGTGAGGTCAGAAATGGTCTCCTGAGGGTTCCCCGGCTACCCATGCGGTGACGTCCCCTTTTGCATTTTTTGTTTTTTTTGAGAGAGAGAGACAGAAAGAGCTCCTATGTAAGATATCCCTCTCTCTTATCCAGCCCTCCGCCGTGCCAATCGCGGTGCCCATTCTCGCGTGCCATTGCTTGTCGGATATTGCCGTTCGGATTGTTTGTCGTAGGGCGGATTCCTCTCTTGGGCCCCCTCCCAACCCCTCCTTTCCTCTAATTCCACGGGCTAACCTCGTTTCGACTCGATTACGCCTAGGTAGATTGCCGTCGGCGCTCTTCTTCCTTCGAGTGCCCCCCGACCCTTCTCCCAAATTCCCTAAAGAGAGACCGCCGCATTCAATAATTTGCCCCCTAGGTCGCCCTTTCGCCACTTCTCGCCGCTCGTCTTCTTTTGTTCTTGCCGATGCGATACGCTTTGTTTGCTCTTCACTCACTCACTCACTCACTCACTTACTCACTCTCTCTTTCTCTCATACACACGCGCACACTCACTCACTCATTCTGTTTTGCTCTCTCACCACATCTCACTCACCACTTTCCACCATCCTTAAAAATTCACCAACTGTCTCCTAAAGCTTGTTTTTCTCTCACCACCGCCCTTTAACCCATTGAACACGCTGTTTCCTGTTGCAGGTTTGCTATATCGCCCACACTTGTTTGGCGGCTTTCCCGAAAACGCCGGTGAAACTAGTTTCTTGTTTTTCAAGGAAAAAGTTTTCTCATCTGGTTTAAAAATTCCATTAAAGGCGGTACCTTTCAAAGCGGAGAGAGAAAGGAAAGGGCAGGGCCTATTCTGCCTTTGTTTTCGCCTCTCTCTCTCTCTCTCTCTCTCTCTCTCTCTCTCTCTCTCTCTCTCTCTCTCTCTCTCTCTCTCTCTCTCTCTCTCTCTCTGCTCATCCTTCATTAGCATATGGCTGATCCCCGTTCCCTCCGCGGATGCGGCCTGATCCCCCTTCTCCCACGGCAAAGCTCCTCAGAATTAGCACTACGGCCACCAAATGCCGTCATTTCGCTAAAGTTTTCTTCCCGTTCCTCAAAGTGCAATATAATTTGTAGGGAATTCGCTTCCTCTTAGAAAACATTCGTTTTTCCCCTGAAAAATGCACTACTTTCAGGAGTTTTAGGCTAAAATAGCTTTTAAAAAAGTGGCAATGTGGCAGCCATGGCGTCTCTTGGCGGTTTGGAGTCCGTTTCCAGGCGTTTTTCCACGAGGAACGCCCGGCCATTTCCATTAATCGCCGCATCGGACATGCAGAGCTTACTCCCAATACATACTTTATCGCTTGTCTCTGCGAATTTCCGTCTCTTTTAAGCCGATGCCGAGAGCGGAGTGGTGGAGGAGGTCGAAAATCGGACAGGGCCCAAAGAGCGGAGAGGGAGAGAGAGGGAGAAAGGGGGAGAGAGAGAGATAAAGAAAGAAAGAAACTGAAGAGTGAGAGATAAAGAGAGAGAGAGAGAGAGAGAGAGAGAGAGAGAGACCATTCAAACCCCACTTGCCGACCTCGTACGGGTCCCCCTTCCAAGCAAAGTTACCTCCAGAAAACAGCGCCTGAAATCCCAAAAACCCACGAATCTTACTTAAACCCCCCTAAAATATTTGTTTTCCTTTTGTTGTTGTCACATTTCTCACTTCAACTGACCGCAGCCGTGTAAGAAATGGGCGAAAACAGCACGGGCGAAGAGGCGGCGGGCGGATTGACGGCGAATCCCGGTGACAGATCGCACCCTCCACAACACAAAGACGGCCAGTAGTTTTTTAATCCTCTTTCCAAGTTTTCGAAGTCACTGACTTTTAAGAAAATTTGTAAATTTTAAGTAAAAGTTCGGGCTTTCAATTCGTTTTTGCGAGGATCCAGTTGCATCTCCTCTGTGTCTCTAACCCCTTGCATAAAATGATTCTCTGCGTCTCTAAATTTCCACAGCCTCTCCTTCTCTAGATGCCTAACTCGTCTGCTTAACTTTTAATCCGTTCCTCTGCGTCTCAAGCCAACCCTTCAACTTGGGATTGTCTGCATCTCGGACTCACATCCTCTGCGTCTCTTACTCAGTTTCTGTGTTTCTCTGCGTCCCTAGCTTTTTCTCATTTTCTCTATGTGTCTAACTCGTCCATCTATCCTTTGAATGTTGTTCTGCGTCTCTAACCCATGGGATTCTCTGCATCTCTGCGTCTCTAACTCAATCGCATCAGTTTACCTTTTAAAACGTTTCTCTGCTTCTCTAACCAACCTCTTTCACGGAGCTCTCCTCTGCGTCTCTACCTAACTACATTAAGTTTAGTCACTCTGCCTCTCTAACCCACCCTTAACTTTGGCATTTTCTCTGCGTTTCTTACATTCTCAAAGGGCTGTCAATTTCTCTGAATCTTTGAATTACTCCCACTCCTCTGCGTTTCTACCACTGCGTTTCTAACCTTTCGTGCTAGATTGTCGGTTTATTTTGCCCACCCAGGCAGGTGAGACCACCTAGGTTGGGAGAACTACTTTATTGGGCTTATAGGCTTTGAAAAGACTCTTTTTCCTTGAAAAAAGTCGTGCCTCCATCCCCAATTCCCCTTGTTATCCTCCCTTTAGAGGTATCTCCTCTGGCATCCGAGGGAGGGACACAATGGCCCCGGCTGCTTGTTTTCGGCTCATTTCCACATGTTCCGCTGTTTGATCTTGTAATTCGCAGCGGCGCGGATTCCTGAAAGAGTCGGCTTCCTTCCCTCCACACATACAGCTTCTTACTTCTTCCCTTCGACAACATAGGCGCCTCTGAAGCACCGCTAATTAGCCTCCAGCGGGGCACCTGTCGCTCTGTTTGCTAGAGGTGGCTTTCACACATTCCCGATGACTCCGTCTTCAATGTCACTAATTTACATCTGGAAATGGAGGAGGGGAAAACTATAGTCGTGTCGGGACCTCTCTCTCTCTCTCTCTCTCTCTCTCTCTCTCTCTCTCTCTCTCTCTTGGTTTCTGTCTCTTTCTTTGGCTCTCTATCGCTCTCTCTCTATTTATATCTTTCTATATATCTATCTATCTGTCTCTGTCTCTCTTTATCTTTATCTCCTCCTCTCTCTCTCTATCTCTATCTCTCTTTTTGTTTCTCTGACTCTCTCTCTGTCTCTTCTTCTTTTTCTCTCTCCCTATCTCTACCCTCTCTCTCTCTCTCTCTCTCTCTCTCTGTGTGTGTCTCTCTGTCTCTCGCTTTCTATCTTTCTATCTCTTTCTCTCATTCTCTTTTTCTATTTGCATCTCTTTATGTATCTCTCTCTTTCTGTCTTTGTATCTGTCTCTTTCTCTGTCTCTCTCTCCATCTCACTCTCTCTTTCTCTGTCTCTCTCTCCATCTCACTCTCTCTGTTTTGTTCTCTTTCTCTTTCCCTTTCTCTCTTTCTATTTACCTCCCTCTGTCGTTTTCCCACATACGCTACGACTTCTGTCGCTGTAAACAACAACAAAAAACAAGAAAACCTTCACTTTAATCATTTTTCAGTCTATTTTTGTTTTAAAATTCATTTTTTTCAATACCAGGAAGTTTTTACAAAACTTTCATTTGAATTTCCGATTCGCTGGCCATAGAGAAAACTATGAAAGTTCAATTCTCTCAGGTTCGCATCTATAAATTAGTGGTTCCCGCATAAAAACAAACTCCACACTTTTGAGCAGCCAACTGTGTCTATATCTACATAGAATTTTACAAATTATGTGAAAAAAAACAATAAAAAACATTAAAGCAAAAGAAAAGTCCGTGGAGGGACTCGAACCCTGGTTCATTTTTGTGACATATGGCAGTGCTAACCGCTACACCACCAAGATATAAGCTGAAAACTTCAAAAACCGTAGTTTTTGAAGCTTTCCGACCAATTCGACCTGAATCTTCTCAATGTCCACGTATCCAAGTGGTGGCATCTGTTTCTGCGTGGGGCGTATCGCCGCCACATCGGTCACACGCCCTTACCTCCTCGAAATTCGAGACCCTGGCCAGTTGTTTCAGCGCCAAGGCGACCTGACCCTCCCCGATCACTTGGATTTTGAAATTTGAAGTTTTCTCCTTTTTATCGGCTAATTTTAACCTTTTTTCTTGGGATTTGAAGGATTTTGAAGCCTTTCCGAGCACTTTTGTTGGCTAGACATCGAGAATGTATGGGGACTAATTGAAAATTTTGTATTTTGATGTTTGATGGGTAGTTTTCGACACAAATTGACTATTTTTAGAAGTAGGTTTGAATTTGAGTACGTAATTTGACCTTTTCAATGACACGCTAAGTTTTGGGGTATTTTCGATGTGACGCACAAATTGTCACTTCGTCATGGGCTCACATAACCACATCTCATATCATGACTTCTTCACATCCTCACTTACACACGTGCCCATATTTTCTCACATCCTCACATCCACACGTGATCACATCTTTACGCACATCCACACGTTATCACTTTATCACATTCTCACATCTAAACATCGTCACGGCCTCATTTCCTCACTCTCTCACTTCCTCACATCCTCCGTCCTAACTTTGTCACATGCTCACTGCCTTACATCCTCACATCTTCACTTTTTCACCTGCTTCAATCGCTCACTTCCTCATTTTTCCACTTAGTCACAAGCTCACATCTTATCTTGCTCACGTGATCACATCGTCAACATAAACACATCCTCACGCTCTGTCACGCCTTCAGATCAACACGTTCACAGCCTCACAACCTCACGTGCTCACATCATCACGTTCTGATTTTTCACATCGTCTCATTCTCGCGTTCTCACATCAACACTTTTCTCGTCCTCACCTCAGTTTCTCACAAGCACACATCATCACTTCCTCACGTGCTCATACCTTAACTACCTCACTTTATCACGTCTTCACATTCTCACAACATCACATCTTCAGTTTCTCACTTCAATAGCCTCACATTCTCACAGCCTCACATTCTAAATGCCTCAAATCATCATAGCATTACGTGTTCTCTCTCTCTCTCTCTCTCTCTCTCTCTCTATCCCTCCTTCAGTCCCCAACCGAGTGTGGATGAGCGTCTACGTGTTGAGTCTCGCCGAGCAGGAGGCGGGTGCCGTCAAAGGGTGAGTCCTCCCCCTCCCCTCTCCCCAGGGTATTCCTTCTCCCTCGCAACTTTGCCGCTTTAAAAAAAAACACACCCTTAGTCATTTTCGGCGACCGGAAACGCGTCGAAGTTTGTTTTGACGGATGGAGGTCAGCAAGTTGCGTAAATTTGCTTCTTGAACTCGAAAAACACGGCACGGGTGGTTGACTAAGTGAGTAGAAGTGAGGTGGAAGAAAGGAGAATGGTAAAGTGAGGGAGAAATGGGTAAACAACTAGTTAAAAGTAAATGCAAACGGCCCAGACTATAAAAGGGGTGCGCGAGGCTTCGTTCGTGTTGCCTCTATAGCGTAGTGGCAAGTGTCTCGCCCGCCGCACGAGAGGTCGTGGGTTCGATTCCCGCCAAGCGCATTCGTTTTGCTTTTTTGGTGTTTAATCGCTCTGAAGCCTCCAATGCAACAATTATCCAGAAAAATATCGAATACCGCCCGTGTGGACGAAAATTACCACCTGCCTCCGGCCGTCTGTCATTTTCATCCTCGTGGTTTCCGGGGGCAACGCGCAGAGCCCGGCTAACGCGCGTCTTCTGGGTAATTCGTTTATCCCCCGGCTATTATTCCTCCCAATGGACTACGGCCATTGAATCCAGACAGAGCCTCATGGAATTCTACCCAAGACCTCCTGACTACTCGTGGGTTTCTAATAAATCGACGTTTTACCCGCATTTTTTAAACTTTTAATTTCGAAATTTTTCATTTTGTTTACTCCAAAACACTGTTTAGTAGACGAAAACACTAGAAAATTTCAATTTATTTCCTTAAATATTGAAATTTAGGGTCTGGAGGATTAAAAAAACTGATTTTTCTCCAACGATGTTTCCAAATTACACCCACAACTACTAATTAATTGATACAAATCTGTTTTACAAAATTTTTTGAGCATATTGAACTCAATAATTATCATTTTTGCCAAAATTTGCATTTTTACCCAATGATCTGCTCCAATTTACGATTCTAAAGTGTTGTTGACACGTGAAAATGAAAAAATTGTGTTATTTGGAGCATAACGTTTGGAAATATTAATGTGTCAGATTTTCGAACTTTCATTTCTTTGTCGATTCAAAGATTTCTTTAAATGAAAGCTCAGTTTTTAAACTTTTCGACAAATAAAAATTACAAAAACATGCGAGAATTCCTGTCACAGAATTATAATAAGCATACTGTGCCTAATAAGTGTAATTTGGAACATATTGTTGGGAAAAATACAAAATTTTAAAAATCAGCTTTTTCCCTTCGTTTCTTTTTTGAACAATTATTTTTTAAACGCATATGGCAGCCTCAGGCCGCTTTTTACGCAAATGGTAGCGTAAGGCCGCTTTTTGGCACCGACCTGCGTAATTTGAAGCATCCCGTTGGAAAATAATCGAATTTACCCATTTGCGGCCCAATTTGGTATAAAGTACCCCCTGAAAGTTTGTTATGGAGAAGTAATCAGGCGTAAATTGAAGCATGCCGTTGGGAAATAATCAATTTTGATCCTTTTTCGGTATTTTTTTCGCATATTTCAAGAAATCTAACTAAAAGTCCCCCTCGAATCCCATTTTCTGAATGAATTCTCGGAAGACGATAGTTCTCTCTCCTCTCGGCGCTCGTCTAATTTCGCGAGAGCCTATTAGAGTCGGATCGGGCGCTGCGTGTGTTCAATAATTCATCGTAATCAGGGGCAGGGCGGCCAGTCATGTCCCTGCTCGACGAGGATAGGACACGCGCCGCTCTAGAGGTCATCCTCACCGATGTCGTACACAAAAGGTCGATCGATAATTGAATTTTTCAGAGAATTTGGATTTTTAGCGTGAAAATCCGGAAGAAAATGGACGATTTTGAGCGATTTCGTGCATTTTTCGCTTAAAATTGCAAATTTCAGCTGTAATTTGGATATGTCGTTGGGAAAAATCAAATTTGGTCACAAAACCTTCCATTTTTCAATTTGAGAGTATTTTTGAAGTCTATTTTGTAAACTGAACCTTGTGCTTTTAAAAAAGCGGAAAGTTTCGGATGTAATCTGGAACTATCGTTGGGAAATATTCGAAATTTCCGTCTTTCTCTATCTAAATGAAGTCAATCTAAATGAAGAATGGAAAAATCAGTTAAATTACCTTACCAATAACACCACTGCTACTCTTTTTACACTCTCTGACCCCGTAAGTTGGATCATCTCGTTGGATAAAAATCAATTTTCACTCTTTTTCGTGATTTCCTCTTGAGCCCTTTCCAAAATTATCCCATTTTCTCTGCCTCTGTTTCCTCCGCGACGTCCGAGAAGAGAGAAAAGAGCCAAACGATGTTTTTCGTCTTCGGAAATTCAATTTTGGCGGGAAAGTGGGGCGAGAGTTGGCAGCCAGTCCCCAACCGCCCTTAGGCGGCACACCGTCACAATGGCCCACTTCATGAGAAGGTTGTTTTCAAACAAAGTTCTTAAAAAAACTTCTCAGGCCAATTTTTGAATCAAAAAAAGCCCAAAAGCAATTTTAAATCGTTGAAACAGTACGAAATTCAAATAAAACTTCGTTTTACCTCAATTTTTCATGTTTATTTGACCTTAAACTTCAAAATTTCGAGTTTGAAGCAATTTCAACTATCCTTTTCAAAGTTCAAAAGCAAATGCAAAATAAAAATCAAACACGGGATTCGAACCCCTGACCTCTCGATTCCAAAACAGTGCGCTAACCGCCTGCGCTATGGTGTCACTGTGGAAGGTTGGCCGCGCCCGCTTTATATCTACCGCTGCAACCAACCCCACAGCTCGTTTGATAACTTGTTGCAAAAAGGGCGATTATTGTCCTCAAAAGTCCAGCCGCCAAGAATTCCCGAGAGATCGGATGAATTATGACCGCGCAGTCTGTGTTTTGAGTGGACTGGCGTGAGCCCGGCAGTCCTTGTCGGACGTGAGAAACGATGAGGAAGCGCCAAAGAAGAGGGGGACTTCCCCGAAGGTCACGTAGACACGGGCGGGCTGTTTTCACAAGCTCACGTTTACACGCTCAAAGATCTAACATGCTCACAATCAAACACACGGGCTCACGCCTACACTTTCCCAGACCACCCCCCTTAAAGTCAAACTGTTTCACGTTACCAGTTCTTTTTACTAACAACCACACTCGTTCACGTGCGACTCAGCTTTGGGTTTTTGGTGATTTACACAATCTCACGTTCGCACGTTCTTTCAAATCGGCATTCAAAGACATATTGGTTATGGTCACATGCTCACGGTCACACGATCAATCAGAGAGAGAGAGAGAGAAAAAAAAAGATAACATAAAAACCTTTTCCCCTTTCAGCGAGTCCTACAAATTCATCCGCATGGCGGATGACCTCCACGATGTGGCCCAGTACCTCTCTGACATGAGATTATGTCTAGTCTTGGTCACTGCCACCGGCTACCTCCTTCTCATCATCTACCTCTTCATTCTTTGTATGCGTCGTAATCGCCGAAACCAGCAGCCTAGACGACGAAACTGGGATTATCAAGTGAGTCTAGGGAAGGTGGGAGGCCATGGGAAAGGGTACTGAATGTAAGATGTTTCAGTTGGAGGGAGGTAGAGGTGACTACAATGCTAATACACAAAGTAATGGAGGAGATGATTTGGCGAATACGGCGACGACCACGAGGACGGATTATATGAGGAATCATAGGTTGGTTGGGGGGAGGTCACAAACACACGCACACAAGCTCACATACACACTCACACACTGATACTTGATCACACTCACACATCCACACGTGCACACTCACTCACGGACGGATGGATACACGCACACACGCCCACATGGACACGGACACGGATAACAATACGGATTCGTACACGCATACGGACGCGCATACACATACATGGATAAATACATGAACACATAGACACACGGACACACGGACACACGAACACACGGACACGGATACCCAGACATGGATAAGGACACGGACACATTGACTCACGGACACATGGGCACACGCAAACACGCACACACAGACACAAGGATACACGGACACGGAACACGTGGATAAAAACCACATATACCAACATACATGTATTTACACTCTCACACACGCACTCACATTCACACACTCACTCTCACACGCACACATACACACTGTCACACGGTACACATATACACATACACACATACACATTCACTCACTCACTCACTTACTCACATATACACATTTCAGGAGCCAAGCTAACAGCGCTCCAAGCTTCATGAGGCACGGCCATATGAATCACCAGCAGACGACTCGGCTGATGGCTGACGCCGACGGAGCAGCGGTGGGTCGACTGAGAAACGGCACCGACAAGGTCGGTCTCTCTCTCTCTCTCTCTCTCTCTCTCTCTCTATGTTTACCAATCTCTCATCTTGAGGCTTTTAGGAATGTGACCTTATCTATGCCCATCTGAGAAAGTGCAGAATTCAAAAATTCCCCCATTGTGACGGAAGCTGAAAGGCAATGTTTTCCACGCGTTTCCACTAGATGAATGCCTCATTTTGATGAATGACTCCTATCCTTTTCCTGACAGCCTGTTTTCTCTTGCAAGCGCTGAATGGGGCTAGAAATTGTTTTGTGAAGGAAACTTCTGCAGAATTTTGAGGCTCAATTCAAATTTGATTGAAATCAAATTGAAATTGTGGCAAAGTAATTGAAATTTCAGGTGAAACACCAACTGCCGCAAATCACGACGACTGAGAGTCCGGAGGAGAAGGCAAAGGTGCCGCGGCTGGTGAAGGACTCGGAGTAGGCCTCCGGGGGCCCTCGGAGCATATCCGGTCTGAACGGGTGGCGACGGCCGAAGCGGTGCGAGCGGGGAGAGGACCCCCGCCATGACGTGCCTTAATGCTCAACACACGTCTCTCCACAGCATTTCTTCCGACATTAAGAGCCGTCTAATTAAATAAATTTATGCATTTGGGTGTTTCATTCTTTAGTAAAAGGCGAAATATTTTCACGTGAGATTGCAAGTGAACCAGAGGTAAGCGAACCAGAGGATGCACGGCGTGGGAGGTCTTTCAGACGAGAGGCCGATGCCATACGGGTGCGAGTTCGCCGTCTGTGACCCTTTCCCTCAGTTTGACCTAATTACCCCTAATTAGCGGCTACTCAAATGAGTACCCTGCTGACCAGCGCCCCAAAGTGTCTGCGCCCTCTATGCGAGAGAGTATGCGGCGGGAACCCGTATGCAATCGGCAACCCCGCTGGGTGGGGTTATATAAGCGATCTCAAAACAGCCCTCTGCGTGCAGCGGTGAAAATCGTTGTGACGGGCTAGTTTCCCAACCAAGTTAAGTAAAATCGGGGGTGAGGTCAGAAATGGTTCCCCGGCTACCCCTGCGGTGACGTCCCCTTTTGTATTTTTTGCATTTTTAAAAATTCACTTTGAAACTGTGTGTAATCCATGTTTTTCCATTGCGTTCCTTGAGTGAGTGTGTGTGCGTGTGTGCGTGTGAGCGTGTGAGAGTGTGTATGTTTAGAGATCACATCAATTCAATGTCAGAAGGTTTATTTCACTTCATTTTCAACGTTACTCCCCAGAAATGACTTTGAGAATTGCCTTCAAATAATGAACCACTCCAACCGAAATCTTAACAATTTGAGTTTAACAACTTTTAGAGAAACCCACCTGAGAAACAGGTTTTTTCACACCATTTGCCCATTGATACTAAATATCCAATCAATATTTTTGTGAAACTGATCTTACCGAGTAAGCCACAAATTCACCCACAAGGACATGTCTTCCGTAATGAATTTCAGTCACTGGCCCTCCGCTATCACCCTGAATGACTTAAAATTGAGTTAAAGTCGTAGTTAACAAACGGGTTGACCTCCTGCTCCTCTATTGAAATCGGTGCAAATTAATGGGTATCCTTCATCGCAGGTATAAGGAATACCGGTCATTCCACTGCGAAGAAGGCGGTCGTCTCCTAAACATCTTTCTCTCTCTCTCTCTCTCTATCTATCTATCTATCTATCTCT
The DNA here is from genome assembly GCA_022343465.1 of Oscheius sp. G VE-2021. Lineage (NCBI taxonomy): Eukaryota > Metazoa > Nematoda > Chromadorea > Rhabditida > Rhabditidae > Oscheius > Oscheius sp. G VE-2021. Next base: position 2,603,056 of record JAJQXH010000030.1, on the reverse strand, counting down.
TTCTCTTCCTTGACACATACCTCCATTATTACTGTATCCCGTAACAAACAACGGTTCAGGCCACCATGTGTCGTAGAAAAGCTCCCCATTCTCTGGAATCGAAAGACAAACTGGCACCACATCTTTTACAGGTTCGTTCAAAGTCAAGAAAACAATGTCCCTTGTCCATTGGGAGCAGTTATTTTTAAAGTAATCTTCGAAGTAATTAACCGATTTCACAGTATGTCTAGATGCTCCTTCTATTGTGCAATTGGCATTACCAACGGCTAGTCCGGTACACACTACTGCGTCATTAACCTTATTCTCCCTAAAACATGTAAAAACCTCACCATCAATGCCTAAATCAATCACTTACATATCTAAAATGCAAGAATCTGTCTTAAATGCTCTAAAACAATGGGCGGCGGAAATTACGTGCCGATCGGAGATTAGAGTGCCAGTACATCTTCCACCATCAATACTCACAACCCAAGGCTGGTAACTCGAAGGAATCGGTTTTCCACCGAGGACTCTACGCGTTTCACCGGTATTTCCAAGGCCACAGTCTGAAATAGCT